>CM049807.1:21837552-21905052 GCA_027422405.1 Ptychobarbus kaznakovi
TCAACTGCACTGGTCATTTTACAATCTGTAATATTGTTTGACAGTGAATCATAAAAATGTGACCCCTTTCAATATGACATAGCTTTATGTTGTATGATTGTACACACATCACTTTATCTAAATTTACCTTTAGATACGTCATGCCACTTTCTCTGGCGGGGTGCCGGCCTGTGTTTCTGCCCTCAGAAGGCCAGACCCCTACAGCAGCAAACAACAAACAACAAACAAACAAAATTAAGCTCGGATGAGCTTTATTTGTCACATACACAATTATACAGAGTATAATGAGGAGTGAAATGTGTTCTCTGCATTTAACCCATCCAAGTGGAGCAGTGGGCAGCTGACTGTGCAGCGTCCGGGGAGCAGTTGGGGGTTTGGTGCCTTGCTCAAGGGTGCCGGAGCTGGAACTTTGACAGGTGTGACATCCACTCCTCGTCGCCCACAGCCCTGTGCTTTTTGAGCTTGGACGCCATCTTCCATTACTAGAGTAAATCAAATTGTAACTATTACATTTAAATCTGTAACTATTCAGTACATGGTATAACCATATCAACATGGGTAGTTTTAACTCACTACTATACAAATCCTGTATATAGATAGCATTTGTAAACCAGCAAATTCTAGCACACTTCACCTCAGTGTATAATATATTAATGCATAGTAGTCATACATATATAAGTCATTTAGTACAATCATATTAAGTTTATTATCAGTTGGTAAACACAAAGTCTCCTGTTATAACAGGTGGAATACCTGAATACAACACAAAACTCATTCATTTTGGGTGTAAAAAGGGAATAAACACCTGAATACAACACAAAACTCATTCATTTTGGGTGTAAAAAGGGAATACACACCTGCATACCACACAAAACTCATTCATTTTGGGTGTAAAAAGGGAATAAACACCTGAATACAACACAAAACTTATTCATTTTGGGTGTAAAAAGGGAATACACACCTGCATACCACACAAAACTCATTCATTTTGGGTGTAAAAATTGAATAAACACCTGAATACAACACAAAACTCATTCATTTTGGCTGTTAAAAGGGAATACAATTTCAGGTATTGTTCCAACGGTATACCTACGTTATAACCTACTAATTAACTTATAACAATATCAATCTTTTGATTCTCTGTCGAAAATACGTGTAAGCTAGCTATATTCATTCATAGCTAGCTAGCTAGCTAGCGAACTAAATAAAACAACACCTTATGTTACCTAAAACATGTAATAGTTTATTAAAAAAACGATTAAATGTTAACTCCAATATGGTTATTCTTATTATTAGCTAGCTAGTTAGTTCAAATGAGGAATCTTACCCGGATGGATTAAATTCCCAAATCGCTATAAGTTCAAAGACGAACTTAACGGCGGCTTTTTCCCCCCAAATAATTCACAAATATATTATAAAATAATTCGCTGTAAGCGATGGGACGCGGACTTAATGCGCATGCTCCTGCATCCCAGCTTCAAGATGGAAAAGGGCCACGGTGATTGGCTGTCATAAGATGCAGAAAATGGAAAGGGCGAGATCTGGTAGGCTGTCGTAAGATGGAAAAGGGCCACGGTGATTGGCTGTCATAAGATGGAAATGGCGAGATCTGATAGGCTGTCATAAGATGGAAAAATGGAAAGGGCGAGATCTGATAGGCTGTCATAAGATGGAAATGCAGAGACGTGATTTGTTGATATGAACAGACGCTCGGTCCCCACGCACCGCTAGCCGGGCGGCTGTGGTGGAGTTCTGCGGGCCTGTCGTGGTTTTTATCAGTGCCCAAATTTCATGCGCAAAGAGGAGCCTCTCTTTTTGCACAGGCTTGGGAAAACCTCTTACGGGTAAAGTTAGGGTTAAGCCTAACGGTAGGCTTAGAGCAGGGGTGTCCACACTTGGTCCTGGAGGGCCCATTTTCTACAAAGTTTAGCTCCAACCCCAATGAAAACACATCTGAACCAGCTAGTCAAGGTCTCACCAGGATAACTAGAACCTTCCAGGAAGTTCTTTTGGAGCTGGTTGTAGAGAAACTCTACAGGACTGTGGCCCTCCAGGACAGAGTTTGGAAACCCCTGGCTTGGAGTGTCCTCTGTTTGTTTTAGCCATGCCTGTTGCTGGGGAACACAGTTTGAACAGGCAGAGCAGGCCGATAACATGCACAATCAAAACTCGGAATTAAAGTTCCGTTTCCATCTGTGGCAAGAGAGAGAGAGCGGTCACTGAAGGCAAACTTCTCCTAATTCCCAAGGGCAAAATGTGAGCCATACAGCAAAAATGGCTCTTTTGTGTTGCTGAGATGTTTTTCCTGTTCTCACACTGTACTCCCCAAGGAGCATAGTCTGGGAGTAATTTTTTTTCTCCTCACTTTCCTCATGTAAATGCTGGATTTTTCTTCAATTCTACTTGCATTTCACTACTGATTATACTTGTATGATTGTGTATGTGACAAATAATAAAGAACCTTGAACCTTGAAATTGGAGGACCCAACCTTCAACCGGAAACTGAAAATACAATGATCCTAGTACATATAGAAGTGCGCCAAATCGATTGACCTCTTGTCCGAAAGCATAATAGGCTACAAGTTCAGGCAACTCCACATACTTTCCAGGCATGGAGTTCTGTCCCTCTGCGTGAATACAGTTTGCAAATTCCAACAATATATTATTTGAAAGTGATTTTCATGGTATTTTGTGGTGCTCCTAGAGGGGGTTTTGAGCAGGACCTCAATGGTCTTCTTTTGACACAAGGCAACTGACAAAGCTGTGAGCGCTCAAAAGCTGCGCTAGTGGACAGGTCCCTCTTGTGCTTAATTCTAAAGCTTGCGGACACTTGGCGGAATGGCAGCAATAAGAATCCTACGTCCCTGGGTGGGCTTGAACCACCAACCTTTCAGTTAACAGCCGAACACGCTAACCAATTGCGCCACAGAGACCAGCTACGTATGCTCCTCTGGGATGTGGTGGCAAAAAATCAATGCTGTGCTAGACACTTTGCAGAGAGGAAACACGTCTCCTGCATTAACAAATTAATGAAAATAGTCAAGGTCTCACCAGGATAACTAGAACCTTCCAGGAAGTTATTTTGGAGCTGGTTGTAGAGAAACTCTACAGGACTGTGGCCCTCCAGGACAGAGTTTGGAAACCCCTGGCTTGGAGTGTCCTCTGTTTGTTTTAGCCATGCCTGTTGCTGGGGAACACAGTTTGAACAGGCAGAGCAGGCTGATAACATGCACAATCAAAACTCGGAATTAAAGTTCCGTTTCCATCTGTGGCAAGAGAGAGAGAGCGGTCACTGAAGGCAAACTTCTCCTAATTCCCAAGGCCAAAATGTGAGCCATACAGCAAAAATTGCTCTTTTGTGTTGCTGAGATGTTTTTTCTGTTCTCACACTGTACTCCCCAAGGAGCACAGTCTGGGAGTTATTTTTTTTCTCCTCACTTTCCTCATGTAAATGCTGTATTTTTCTTCAATTCTACTTGCATTTCACTACTGATTATACTTGTATGATTGTGTATGTGACAAATAATAAAGAACCTTGAACCTTGAAATTGGAGGACCCAACCTCCAACCGGAAACTGAAAATACAATGATCCTAGTACATATAGAAGTGCGCCAAATCGATTGACCTCTTGTCCGAAAGCCTAATAGGCTACAAGTTCAGGCAACTCCACATATTTTCCAGGCATGGAGTTCTGTCCCTCTGCGTGAATACAGTTTGCAAATTCCAACAATATATTATTTGAAAGTGATTTTCATGGTATTTTGTGGTGCTCCTAGAGGGGGTTTTGAGCAGGACCTCAATGGTCTTCTTTTGACACAAGGCAACTGACAAAGCTGTGAGCGCTCAAAAGCTGCGCTAGTGGACAGGTCCCTCTTGTGCTTAATTCTAAAGCTTGCGGACACATGGCGGAATTGCAGCAATAAGAAGCCTACGTCCCTGGGTGGGCTTGAACCACCAATCTTTCAGTTAACAGCCAAACACGCTAACCAATTGCGCCACAGAGACCGGCTACGTATGCTCCTCTGGGATGTGGTGGCAAAAAATCAATGCTGTGCTAGACACTTTGCAGAGAGGAAACACGTCTCCTGCATTAACAAATTAATGAAAATAGTCAAGGTCTCACCAGGATAACTAGAACCTTCCAGGAAGTTCTTTTGGAGCTGGTTGTAGAGAAACTCTACAGGACTGTGGCCCTCCAGGACAGAGTTTGGAAACCCCTGGCTTGGAGTGTCCTCTGTTTGTTTTAGCCATGCCTGTTGCTGGGGAACACAGTTTGAACAGGCAGAGCAGGCCGATAACATGCACAATCAAAACTCGGAATTAAAGTTCCGTTTCCATCTGTGGCAAGAGAGAGAGAGCGGTCACTGAAGGCAAACTTCTCCTAATTCCCAAGGGCAAAATGTGAGCCATACAGCAAAAATTGGAGGACCCAACCTCCAACCGGAAACTGAAAATACAATGATCCTAGTACATATAGAAGTGCGCCAAATCGATTGACCTCTTGTCCGAAAGCCTAATAGGCTACAAGTTCAGGCAACTCCACATACTTTCCAGGCATGGAGTTCTGTCCCTCTAGGTGAATACAGTTTGCAAATTCCAACAATATATTTTTTGAAAGTGATTTTCATGGTATTTTGTGGTGCTCCTAGAGGGGGTTTTGAGCAGGACCTCAATGGTCTTCTTTTGACACAAGGCAACTGACAAAGCTGTGAGCGCTCAAAAGCTGCGCTAGGTACAGGTCCCTCTTGTGCTTAATTCTAAGCTTGCGGACACATGGCGGAATGGCAGCAATAAGAACCCTACGTCCCTGGGTGGGCTTGAACCACCAACCTTTCAGTTAACAGCCGAACGCGCTAACCAATTGCGCCACAGAGACCGGCTACGTATGCTCCTCTGGGATGTGGTGGCAAAAAATCAATGCTGTGCTAGACACTTTGCAGAGAGGAAACACGTCTCCTGCATTAACAAATTCAAGTCAAGAACCCCGCTGTAAACTGAGAGCAATCTAATAGATACGCCCAACGTGGGGCTTGAACCCACGACCCTGAGATTAAGACTCTCATGCTCTACCGACTGAGCTAGCCGGGCGGCTGTGGTGGAGTTCTGCGGGCCTGTCGTGGTTTTTATCAGTGCCCAAATTTCATGCGCAAAGAGGAGCCTCTCTTTTTGCACAGGCTTGGGAAAACCTCTTACGGGTAAAGTTAGGGTTAAGCCTAATGGTAGGCTTAGAGCAGGGGCGTCCACACTGGTCCTGGAGGCCCATTTTCTACAAAGTTAGCTCCAACCCCAATGAAAACACATCTGAACCAGCTAGTCAAGGTCTCACCAGGATAACTAGAACCTTCCAGGAAGTTCTTTTGGAGCTGGTTGTAGAGAAACTCTATAGGACTGTGGCCCTCCAGGACAGAGTTTGGAAACCCCTGGCTTGGAGTGTCCTCTGTTTGTTTTAGCCATGCCTGTTGCTGGGGAACACAGTTTGAACAGGCAGAGCAGGCCGATAACATGCACAATCAAAACTCGGAATTAAAGTTCCGTTTCCATCTGTGGCAAGAGAGAGAGAGCGGTCACTGAAGGCAAACTTCTCCTAATTCCCAAGGGCAAAATGTGAGCCATACAGCAAAAATTGGAGGACCCAACCTCCAACCGGAAACTGAAAATACAATGATCCTAGTACATATAGAAGTGCGCCAAATCGATTGACCTCTTGTCCGAAAGCCTAATAGGCTACAAGTTCAGGCAACTCCACATACTTTCCAGGCATGGAGTTCTGTCCCTCTGCGTGAATACAGTTTGCAAATTCCAACAATATATTTTTTGAAAGTGATTTTCATGGTATTTTGTGGTGCTCCTAGAGGGGGTTTTGAGCAGGACCTCAATGGTCTTCTTTTGACACAAGGCAACTGACAAAGCTGTGAGCGCTCAAAAGCTGCGCTAGTGGACAGGTCCCTCTTGTGCTTAATTCTAAAGCTTGCGGACACATGGCGGAATGGCAGCAATAAGAATCCTACGTCCCTGGGTGGGCTTGAACCACCAACCTTTCAGTTAACAGCCGAACGCGCTAACCAATTGCGCCACAGAGACCGGCTACGTATGCTCCTCTGGGATGTGGTGGCAAAAATTCAATGCTGTGCTAGACACTTTGCAGAGAGGAAACACGTCTCCTGCATTAACAAATTCAAGTCAAGAGCCCCGCTGTAAACTGAGAGCAATCTAATAGATACGCCCAACGTGGGGCTCGAACCCACGACCCTGAGATTAAGAGTCTCATGCTCTACCGACTGAGCTAGCCGGGCAGCTGTGGTGGAGTTCTGCGGGCCTGTCGTGGTTTTTATCAGTGCCCAAATTTCATGCGCAAAGAGGAGCCTCTCTTTTTGCACAGGCTTGGGAAAACCTCTTACGGGTAAAGTTAGGGTTAAGCCTAACGGTAGGCTTAGAGCAGGGGCGTCCACACTTGGTCCTGGAGGGCCCATTTTCTACAAAGTTTAGCTCCAACCCCAATGAAAACACATCTGAACCAGCTAGTCAAGGTCTCACCAGGATAACTAGAACCTTCCAGAAGTTCTTTTGGAGCTGGTTGTGAGAAACTCTACAGGACTGTGGCCCTCCAGGACAGAGTTTGGAAACCCCTGGCTTGGAGTGTCCTCTGTTTGTTTTAGCCATGCCTGTTGCTGGGGAACACAGTTTGAACAGGCAGAGCAGGCCGATAACATGCACAATCAAAACTCGGAATTAAAGTTCCGTTTCCATCTGTGGCAAGAGAGAGAGAGCGGTCACTGAAGGCAAACTTCTCCTAATTCCCAAGGGCAAAATGTGAGCCATACAGCAAAAATTGCTCTTTTGTGTTGCTGAGATGTTTTTCCTGTTCTCACACTGTACTCCCCAAGGAGCATAGTCTGGGAGTTATTTTTTTTCTCCTCACTTTCCTCATGTAAATGCTGTATTTTTCTTCAATTCTACTTGCATTTCACTACTGATTATACTTGTATGAATTGTGTATTGACAAATAATAAAAACCTTGAACCTTGAAATTGGAGGATCCAACCGGGAAACTGAAAATACAATGATCCTAGTACATATAGAAGTGTGCCAAATCGATTGACCTCTTGTCCGAAAGCCTAATAGGCTACAAGTTCAGGCAACTCCACATACTTTCCAGGCATGGAGTTCTGTCCCTCTGCGTGAATACAGTTTGCAAATTCCAACAATATATTATTTGAAAGAATTTTCATGGTATTTTGTGGTGCTCCTAGAGGGGTTTTGAGCAGGACCTCAATGGTCTTCTTTGACACAAGGCAACTGACAAAGCTGTGAGTGCTCAAAAGCTGCGCTAGTGGGACAGGTCCCTCTTGTGCTTAATTCTAAAGCTTGCGGACACATGGCAGAATGGCAGCAATAAGAATCCTACGTCCTGGGTGGGCTTGAACCACCAACCTTTCAGTTAACAGCCGAACACGCTAACCAATTGCGCCACAGAGAACCGCTACGTAAGCTCCTCTGGGATGTGGTGGCAAAAAATCAATGCTGTGCTAGACACTTTACAGAGAGGAAACACGTCTCCTGCATTAACAAATTAATGAAAATAGTCAAGGTCTCACCAGGATAACTAGAACCTTCCAGGAAGTTCTTTTGGAGCTGGTTTTAGAGAAACACATCTAATAGATACGCCCAACGTGGGGCTCAAACCCACGACCCTGAGATTAAGAGTCTCATGCTCTACCGACTGAGCTAGCCAGGCGGCTGTGGTGGATTTCTGCGGGCCTGTCGTGGTTTTTATCAGTGCCCAAATTTCATGCGCAAAGAGGAGCCTCTCTTTTTGCACAAGCTTGGGAAAACCTCTTACGGGTAAAGTTAGGGTTTAAGCCTAACGGTTGGCTTAGAGCAGGAGGGGCGTCCACACTGGTCCTGGAGGGCCCATTTTCTACAAAGTTTAGCTCCAGCCCACACTGAAAACACATCTGAGACAGAAGCTGGGTTTTTTGGAGCTGGTTGTAGAGAAACTCTACAGGACTGTGGTGCTCCAGGACAGAGTTTGGAAACCCCTGGCTTGGAGTGTCCTCTGTTTGTTTTAGCCATGCCTGTTGCTGGGGAACACAGTTTGAACAGGCAGAGCAGGCCGATAACATGCACAATCAAAACTCGTGAATTAAAGTTCCGTTTCCATCTGTGGCAAGAGAGAGAGAGCGGTCACTGAAGGCAAACTTCTCCTAATTCCAAGGACAAAATGTGAGCCATACAGCAAAAATTGGAGGACCCAACCTCCAACCGGAAACTGAAAATACAATGATCCTAGTACATATAGAAGTGCGTCAAATCGATTGACCTCTTGTCCGAAAGCCTGATACGCTACAAGTTCAGGCAACTCCACATACTTTCCAGGCATGGAGTTCTGTCCCTCTGCATGAATACAGTTTGCAAATTCCAACAATATATTATTTGAAAGTGATTTTCATGGTATTGTGTGGTGCTCCTAGAGGGGGTTTGAGCAGGACCTCAATGGTCTTCTTTTGACACAAGGCAACTGACAAAGCTGTGAGCGCTCAAAAGCTGCTACGAACGCTGTGTGCTAGTGGACAGGTCCCCTCTTGTGCTTAATTCTAAAGCTTGCGGACACATGGCGGAATGGCAGCAATAAGAATCCTACGTCCCTGGGTGGGTTTGAACCACCAACCTTTCAGTTAACAGCCGAACGCGCTAACCAATTGCGCCACAGAGACCGGCTACGTATGCTCCTCTGGGATGTGGTGGCAAAAAATCAATGCTGTGCTAGACACTTTGTGCAGAGAGGCAAACACGTCTCCTGCATTAACAAATTCAAGTCAAGAGCCCCGCTGTAAACTGAGAGCCATTGGGAACTGAGAGAAATCTAATAGATACGCCCAACGTGGGGCTCGAACCCACGACCCTGAGATTAAGAGTCTCATGCTCTACCGACTGAGCTAGCCAGGGGCGGCTGTGGTGGATTTCTGCGGGCCTGTCGTGGTTTTTATCAGTGCCCAAATTTCATGCGCAAAGAGGAGCCTCTCTTTTTGCACAGGCTTGGGAAAACCTCTTACGGGTAAAGTTAGGGTTAAGCCTAACGTAGGCTTAGAGCAGGGGCGTCCACACTTGGTCCTGGAGGGCCCATTTTCTACAAAGTTTAGCTCCAGCCCCAATGAAAACACATCTGAACCAGCTAGTCAAGGTCTCACCAGGATAACTTAGAACCATCCAGGAAGTTCTTTTGGAGCTGGTTGTTGTAGAGAAACTCTACAGGACTGTGGTGCTCCAGGACAGAGTTTGGAAACCCCTGGCTTGGAGTGTCCTCTGTTTGTTTTAGCCATGCCTGTTGCTGGGGAACACAGTTTGAACAGGCAGCAGAGCAGGCCGATAACATGCACAATCAAAACTCGGAATTAAAGTTCCGTTTCCATCTGTGGCAAGAGAGAGAGAGCGGTCACTGAAGGCAAACTTCTCCTAATTTCCAAGGACAAAATGTGAGCCATACAGCAAAAATGGCTCTTTTGGTTGCTGAGATGTTTTCCTGTTCTCACCCACTCCCCAAGGGCCTAAGTCCTGGGAGTTATTTTTTTTTCCCTCACTTTCCTCATTAAATGCTGATTTTTCTTCAATTCTACTTGATTTCACTACTGATATACTTGTATGATGTGATGTGACAAATAATAAAGAACTTGAACCTGAAATTGGAGGACCCAACCTTCAACCGGAACTAAAATACAATGATCCTAGTACATATAGAAGTGCGCCAAATCGATTGACCTCTTGTCCGAAAGCCTGATAGGCTACAAGTTCAGGCAACTCCACATACTTTCCAGGCATGGAGTTCTGTCCCTCTGCGTGAATACAGTTTGCAAATTCCAACACTATATTATTTGAAAGTGATTTTCATGGTATTTTGTGGTGCTCCTAGAGGGGGTTTTGAGAGCAGGACCTCAATGGTCTTCTTTTGACACAAGGCAACTGACAAAGCTGTGAGCGCTCAAAAGCTGCTACGAACGCTGTGCTAGTGGACAGGTCCCTCTTGTGCTTAATTCTAAAGCTTGCGGACACATGGCGGAATGGCAGCAATAAGAATCCTACGTCCCTGGGTGGGCTTGAACCACCAACCTTTCAGTTAACAGCCGAACGCGCTAACCAATTGCGCCACAGAGACCGGCTACGTATGCTCCTCTGGGATGTGGTGGCAAAAAATCAATGCTGTGCTAGACACTTTGCAGAGAGGCAACACGTCTCCTGCATTAACAAATTCAAGTCAAGAGCCCCGCTGTGTAAACTGAGAGCCATTGGGAAACGAGAGAAATCTAATAGATACGCCCAACGTGGGGCTCGAACCCACGACCCTGAGATTAAGAGTCTCATGCTCTACCGACTGAGCTAGCCGGGCGGCTGTGGTGGATTTCTGCGGGCCTGTCGTGGTTTTTATCAGTGCCCAAATTTCATGCGCAAAGAGGAGCCTCTCTTTTTGCACAGGCTTGGGAAAACCTCTTACGGGTAAAGTTAGGGTTAAGCCTAACGGTAGGCTTAGAGCAGGGGCGTCCACACTTGGTCCTGGAGGGCCCATTTTCTACAAAGTTTAGCTCCAGCCCCAATGAAAAATCACATCTGAACCAGCTAGTCAAGGTCTCACCAGGATAACTAGAACCTTCCAGGAAGTTCTTTTGGAGCTGGTTGTAGAGAAACTCTACAGGACTGTGGTGCTCCATGACAGAGTTTGGAAACCCCTGGCTTGGAGTGTCCTCTGTTTGTTTTAGCCATGCCTGTTGCTGGGAAACACAGTTTGAACAGGCAGAGCAGGCCGATAACATGCACAATCAAAACTCGGAATTAAAGTTCCGTTTCCATCTGTGGCAAGAGAGAGAGAGCGGTCACTGAAGGCAAACTTCTCCTAATTTCCAAGGACAAAATGTGAGCCATACAGCAAAAATTGGAGGACCCAACCTCCAACCGGAAACTGAAAATACAATGATCCTAGTACATATAGAAGTGCGTCAAATCGATTGACCTCTTGTCCGAAAGCCTGATACGCTACAAGTTCAGGCAACTCCACATACTTTCCAGGCATGGAGTTCTGTCCCTCTGCATGAATACAGTTTGCAAATTCCAACAATATATTATTTGAAAGTGATTTTCATGGTATTGTGTGGTGCTCCTAGAGGGGGTTTTGAGCAGGACCTCAATGGTCTTCTTTTGACACAAGGCAACTGACAAAGCTGTGAGCGCTCAAAAGCTGCTACGAACGCTGTGTGCTAGTGGACAGGTCCCTCTTGTGCTTAATTCTAAAGCTTGCGGACACATGGCGGAATGGCAGCAATAAGAATCCTACGTCCCTGGGTGGGTTTGAACCACCAACCTTTCAGTTAACAGCCGAACGCGCTAACCAATTGCGCCACAGAGACCGGCTACGTATGCTCCTCTGGGATGTGGTGGCAAAAAATCAATGCTGTGCTAGACACTTTGCAGAGAGGCAACACGTCTCCTGCATTAACAAATTCAAGTCAAGAGCCCCGCTGTAAACTGAGAGCCATTGGGAACCGAGAGAAATCTAATAGATACGCCCAACGTGGGGCTCGAAACCACGACCCTGAGATTAAGAGTTCTCATGCTCTACGACTGAGCTAGCAGGCGGCCGGCTGTGGTGGATTTCTGCGGGCCTGTCGTGGTTTTTATCAGTGCCCAAATTTCATGCGCAAAGAGGTAGCCTCTCTTTTTGCACAGGCTTGGGAAAACCTCTTACGGGTAAAGTTAGGGTTAAGCCTACGGTAGGCTTAGAGCAGGGCGTCCACACTTGGTCCTGGAGGGCCCATTTTCTACAAAGTTTAGCTCCAGCCCCATGAAAACACATCTGAACCAGCTAGCAGGAAGTTTTTTTGGAGCTGGTGGTAGAGAAACTCTACAGGACTGTGGTGCTCCAGGACAGAGTTTGGAAACCCTGGCTTGGAGTGTCCCTCTTTTGTTTTTAGCCATGCCTGTTCTGGGGAACACAGTGTTTGACAGGTCAGCAGAGCAGGCCGATAACATGCACAATCAAAACTCGGAATTAAAGTTCCGTTTTCCATCTGTGGCAGAGAGATTGAGAGAGCGGTCACTGAAGGCAAACTTCTCCTAATTTCCAAGGACAAAATGTGAGCCATACAGCAAAAATTGGACGGACCCAACCTCCAACCGGGAAACTGAAAATACAATGATCCTAGTACATATAGAAGTGCGTCAAATCGATTGACTCTTGTCCGAAAGCCTGATACGCTACAAGTTCAGGCAACTCCATACTTCCAGGCATGGAGTTCTGTCCCTCTGCATGAATACAGTTGCAAATTCCAACAATATATTATTTGAAAGTGATTTTCATGGTATTGTGTGGTGCTCCTAGAGGGGGTTTTGAGCAGGACCTCAATTGGTCTTCTTTTGACACAAGGCAACTGACAAAGAGCTGTGAGCGCTCGCAAAAGCTGCTACGAACGCTGGGTGCTAGTGGACAGGTCCCTCTTGTGCTTAATTCTAAAGCTTGCGCGGACACATGGCGGAATGGCAGCAATAAGAATCCTACGTCCCTGGGGTGGGTTTGAACCACCAACCTTTCAGTTACAGCGCCGAACGGTCTAACCAATTGCGCCACAGAGACCGGCTACGTGATGTCCTCTGGGATGTATGGTGGGGCAAAAATCAATGCTGTGCTAGACACTTTGCAGAGAGCAACACGTTGCTGCATTAACAAAATTCAAGTCAAGAGCCCCGCTGTAAATGAGAGCCCATTGGGAACGAGAGAGAAATCTAATAGATTAGGCGCCAACGTGGGGCTCAACCCACGGACCTGAGATTAAGAGTCTATGCTTACCGACTGAGCTAGCCAGGCGGCTGTGGTGGATTTCTCGGGCCTGTCGTGGTTTTTATCAGTGCCCAAATTTCATGCGCAAAGAGGAGCCTCTCTTTTTGCACAGGCTTGGGAATAAACCGGGTCTCTAGGGTATAAGTTAGGGTTAAGCCTAACGGTAGGCTTAGAGCAGGGGCGTCCACACTTGGTCCTGGAGGGCCCATTTCTAAAAAGTTTAGCTCCAGCCCCAATGAAAACATTCTGAAACAGCTAGCCAGGAAGTTCTTTTGGAGCTGGTTTTAAAGAAACTCTACAGGACTTTTGTGCTCCAGGACATAGTTGGACAACATAATCTTCTTACCCCAGTGTCCTATCCTCTGTTTGTTTTAGCCACGCCTGTTGCTGGGGAACAGTTTTTTCAAGAGGCAGCGCCGCAAGGCCCAACAACAAATCAAACCCCCAAGTTCCGTTTCCATCTGTGGCAAGAGAGGAGAGAGCGGTCACAATGAAGGCAAACTTCTCCTAATTTCAAAGGACAAAATGTGAGCCATACAGCAAAAATTGAGGACCCAACCTCCACCGGAAACTGAAAATACAATGATCCTAGTACATATAGAAGTGCGTCAAAATCGATTGACCTCTTGTCGAAAGCCTGATTCGCTACAAGTTCAGGCAACTCACATACTTTCACAGGCATGAGTTCTGTCCCC
This sequence comes from Ptychobarbus kaznakovi, assembly GCA_027422405.1. Classification (NCBI taxonomy): domain Eukaryota; kingdom Metazoa; phylum Chordata; class Actinopteri; order Cypriniformes; family Cyprinidae; genus Ptychobarbus; species Ptychobarbus kaznakovi. The sequence goes on from CM049807.1 coordinate 21,851,069, forward strand.
TCTGCATGAATACAGTTTGCAAATATTCCAACAATATATTTATTTGAAAGTGATTTTCATGGTATTTTGTGTGCTCCTAGAGGGGGTTTTGAGCAGGACCTCATGGTCTTCTTTTGACACCAAGGCAACTGACAAAGCATGTGAGTTCTCAAAAGCTGCTACGAACGCTGTGTGCTAGTGGACAGGTCCCTCTTGTGCTTAATTAAAGCTTGCGGGACCATGGCGGAATGGCAGCAATAAGAATCCTACCGTCCCTGGGTGCGTGCTGAACCACCAACCTTTCAGTTTAACAGCCGAACGCGCTAACCATTGCGCCACAGAGACCGGCTACGGTATGCTCCTCTGGGATGTGGTGGCAAAAATCAATGCTGTGCTAGACACTTTGCAGAGAGGGCAACACGTCTCCTGCATTAACAAATTCAAGTCAAGAGCCCCGCTGGTAAACTGAGAGCCATGGGAACCGAGAGAAATCTAATAGATACGCCCAACGTGGGGCTCAAACCCACGACCCTGAGATTAAGAGTCTCATGCTCTACCGACTGAGCTAGCCAGGCGGGCTGTGGTGGATTTCTGCGGGCCTGTCGTGGTTTTTATCAGTGCCCAAATTTCATGCGCAAAGAGGAGCCTCTCTTTTGCACAGGCTTGGGAAACCTCTTACGGGTAAAGTTAGGGTTAAGCCTAACGGTAGGCTTAGAGCAGGGGCGTCCACACTTGGTCCTGGAGGGCCCATTTTCTACAAAGTTTAGCTCCAGCCCCAATGAAAACACATCTGAACCAGCTAGCCAGGAAGTTCTTTTGGAGCTGGTTGTAGAGAAACTCTACAGGACTGTGGTGCTCCAGGACAGAGTTGGGAAACCCCTGGCTTGGAGTGTCCTCTGTTTGTTTTAGCATGCCTGTTGCTTGGCGCAAAGCAGGGGAACCATAGTCTGTTAAGGGAGGGGAAGAAAGGAAGGAGGGGGAAAAGAAGGGGGGGGGGAAGCAAAAAGGGAAGGAAAAAAAAGAAGAGAAAAAAAGAAAAAAAATGAGAGAAAGAGAAAAGTGCGAAAGGGACTATTATCCCCTTTGTCCTCCAAAGGCGCGTATGCTTTTGGAGGGGTGCTTGTTTACAATAGATTTATTTTAAGAATCTTTTTTTTTTCAATGTCCATAACATTTATATGGGGAAAACGTTTTTGATCACAAGGTCCGCGGTTCGAATCCCACTGTTGCCAGAAATGTAACGTTGTTAATTAAAGCTTCTAGCTAATTCACTGTTTGTTCATCATGTAAAAAATCACATAATTGAATGCCCACCATTTAATTACAGGAAAATTACTGAAATGACAAATGGAACAGTTTTATTAAAGAATATATATTACGATAGTTAAATTGTCATTCACAGTTCTGGAAGTTTTTGCACTTTTAGTTGTAGTATAGAATTTTGGCTGCTGCATGTTATTTTCTTAAAAATTTATAGTTAAAAATAGTTCATTTATTTCTGTTACGAAAGAAGAGTATACTGTATCGGAAAAGTTTTAAACATCACAGAAAAGGAGACATTAATTTAATCTGAAATGACAAAACTTTATTAATTTTTTTATCACTGATAGTTTATATTATACAGTTCTGATTTTTGGCTTTTGTGATATCTGCTAGTTATTTTCCATAGATGTCATTTTTTATATGTTAGTTATTATGTGAGAGTTATGTAGGTAACAACCACGGCCAACATAAATTCCTTGATTCATTCACGATTATAGTTATTATGTTGCATATAAACAGGAACAGGAATCCTTTCCATTGTGCATGGCTCTTGTGCATTCATTGCAAGTGCAAAAGAACAGAAAACAAAACTATACACATAAATAAACTTTCCAAATGTCCTTGGCTCTTGTCCATTCTTTAAACATAAAAAAACTGAAGTTCTCATGTTCTTGTGCAAAATAAATAATTATATTAATAATAAATATTGCAAGTGCAAAAGACAGAAAACAAAACTATACACACATAAATAAAACTTTCCAAATGTCCTTGGCTCTTGTCCATTCTTTAAACATAAAAAAACTGAAGTTCTCATGTCTCTTGTGCAAAATAAATAATTATATAATAATAATAAATAAATAAAAACATCAATAAGTGTTTTTTTATCTTGTTTTTTTTATGTCCTCAACCACTGCTCCTTTGGTACTGTCTCTACAGAAGGGCAGTATATAATGCCCTTGTATTGGCTATGCCCAGTCTCCGCTGTCCTGAACTGCCCGCATTTTTTGCATGCGTTGTGAAGTACTTTGCGAGTCAGTTTTTCGAACATTAGCAGGAGGAGCAGGAGGAGGAGAGGAGAGGCTGACCCGAGAGCCTGTGGAGCAGCAACTAGGAAAGGCCCCGTTAGTCCCTGTGAGGCCATTGGTGTCAGCATCACCATTTGAGCACCTGGGGGTGGAGCAGGGAGGAGTTGCGGATTCTCAGCTGCAGGTGACAAAACCACTGGGGCTGAAGCGATGTTTCTCTTCCTCTTCAGCCGTGCCTGGCCCACGGTGCTACTGGGCAGGTGGTATTGGTGAGCTGGGCCTGGTTGGGGGGGGGTGCAGACGGGGGGCGCACATTGGCAGGGAGTAGAGGGTCAGCTGCCACAGACAAGCGGCTAGGCAGTTGCAGCCCTTGCATCAATATTGCACTGTCCTGCCTTTTCACTGTCCTGTTGTGCCACTGAACCAGTGTGGTGTGGCTCACATCCACCAGCTGGAGGGTGGTCTGCTGCATAACACCAGCATTGGCCAGAATGCGCCGCCTGATTTTCCTGTAGTCCTCCAAGATGAGGACCCATTTGGACACTGTGCCAATCCCTTTCTTCTTAGGACTCTTATGGATGGCACAGAGCTTAACAAAAATGGTCTCTATCAGACGACAACAATCTGGCCACTGGGCAAGGGGGGCAGTGGTGGTGAGTGCATGCCTCTTCACACTCTCCACCCTGGAGTGAACTCCTGCCTCTTCTTGGGGGATCTGAACCTCCCTGTGTCCAGTCTGCTCTGGTGTCTGGCAGCAAACACCACCTCTGCTTATCGTAGTCCAGCAGGTTCTGCCAAAGAGCAACTATATTGCTCACCTAAGCAGAGAGAGCATATAATACATGGCAAATGAGAAAACAAAACATGTGCAAGTGTTAACATATGACAGGTCAAGGAGGGAGTAGAGAGAAAATTGAATGTTCCTGACTGGTTGTGGTTGCCAGAGAGTATATTTTTGGCTCCACCAGGATTACCTGATTCTTTAACTCTGTCATACTCCGCCAGGCATTAAACTCTGTATTAATGCCTCCAGCCCACACCACAAAACATAAAAAAAAATACAGAATTAACAATTATGAGGATGTTAAGTGAGACAAAAAAACATTTATATATATATATTTCTAGATGTCTTTTTTTGACAAGCGTCAACAAACAACACAAACAAGGTAACAACATAATACATGACCACAACTCGTCAGGAATGCTGATGCACCAGCAATGAGTGAGCAGCCACAAAAGCACAGGGCAGAGAAGGCAGCAGCATCAACATAGGAAGCAGCAGGCAGGGCGCAGCAGGTAGGGCAGCTAACACGAGGCAGGAGAGGCAGCAGCCCAGGTGGAGAGCGGGGCAGAGGCAGGGGCAGCAGAGGCAAGCAGGCTGGGCCAAGTAGCAGGCGGCTGGACAAGGCAGCAGCCAGCTTGACCCAGGAGCAGCAGCCAAGGTAGAGGAGGCAGCAGCCAGGCAGGAGCCAGCAGGCAGGCAGGGGCAGGAGGGAGGGCAGCAGGCAGCAGGCAGAGGAAGCAGCCGCCAAGGGGGGTAGCAGCCTGCTGGACTGAGCAGGCAGCACCACAATGGAGGCAGCAGCACTGGTGAAGAGGCTAGCAGCAAGGCTAAAGGGGGGCAGGAGGCAGCATACCAACTGGAGTCAGAGGATAGCAAAAGCAGAAAATAGGAGAGCAACAGGGGAGACAGAGGGTCTCCATAATTATTCCTACAGACTGAGAGCACATAATTGTGTGTTAGAGACAGTCCGAAGCTCTCGCTCATCTAGGTCCCGACCTTCACTCCACATCCTATCAGTGTTTGGTCTTCCCTCTCCCCTCCTTCTTCACCCCCGGCTCTCCAGTCTGACACATGTTCTCTGTCCATCAACACCAAGCAGCTCTCCTATGATAGAAAACACAAGCAAGACTCCTATGAAAAACAAATAAAAACAACACAAAAACACAAATCCTACACACAGTAAAATTTTGGAACACATTACATACAATGTACTGATTAAAAAACCTTAACCCAAATAATAAGTCCTATAAGCCCTCTTTCAAAACACGTCAAAACAGTCATGAGTTCAACGTGTTCAAACGGAATATTTACAACATGGCAAATTCTAGTTTAAGCATTCCATATAGATAGAATGCAACTTTAATCAGACTTCCATGGTTGGGTTTGATGATGAGAATGATAAAGGAAAGACTCAGAACATTGAAAATACAAAAAACCAAAAGTATTATGTAACAGATAAGGGGATGATGACAACCAGTGTATCTGCCTGGTGGCCTAAAAGTTGGCACAAAAGGCAGACCAAACACCTTCAGGCTGTTGGTGTTGACGCAGTGGGCCATATCCCCAGAGTAGGTGAGAAGGGGACGCTGGCTTGCTGGTCACTGATGCAGCTGCCCGATCCTGATTCCACCTATTTAAGCCTTCCAGCAGGTACAGCTGAAAGTTCAGTGCATTTGCACTGGTTCCTAGAAGAATTAAAATGACAAGCCTTTAAATCTGAATAAAAGAAATTGAAATTATTGAAAACATCATACATGTGAGAACACCAACCTGGGAATGAACCTGTTTAGGTGGCAGTGGAAAGACTCCAGGGATGTGGACCCTCTGGCACAGCGGTACCTGGTCAGAGTGACCCCTGCCTTCATGGTGGTTCCTACCTCAGTGTAGAGAGGCACACCCGGCATGTCCTGGATACACCTGACATGGCGTTTCTGCACACGCCAGATGTGCTCCATGCGCACCCTCATCCAGCAGAGGCACACCCATAAGGTCCCTCCCGTTTGCCCCTCTCAGCTCCTGCAGCAGCCTCTCGATGAGGCGTATGGTGGCCTCCTCACCTCGTGTCTCCTGCGGCAGTAAGGCTCAGCTCCTTTTTACTGATGCTCCTGTCCACCAGGATGTCTGTAAGAGCTGGCACACCCTCCTGCATCAGCTGTTTCCTCTTTGCCTGCCGCAACAGGCAGAGGGTCTCCAGCATCCCACTCAAAGATGCAGGCAGATAAGCATCCCATGAAAGTGGGGTAGAGGGGATGGGCATCGGTGGTGCAGCCAACGGCCATCCTCCTCATAAAGTGCCAGATGTCCAGTCTTATGTTAAGGTCTGGCCACCCCCGAACCTGGTCTGCAGCTTGCTTGTTGCTCCCTCACTCACGCAGCAGCCACAGTCCACATAAAGCAGCACTGGGGGTGGAATGGTAGCCTTGCGGTACCGCTCCATTACACCAGCCACCATCCTGTCCAGTCCCGGCCCCTCTTGCACTGACAGCACACTGGTAACTATCTGGCCAACCTCATTTCCGATGGAGGTTACCCAGAGTGCTGTCCCCGTCCATGACCAGCCAGCTTCTTTGTGATCTGGAATTAACAAATGTAATATTTGTAAACATTTGTGATGTAACGTTTTGCAATGACAATAATATTAATGTCTATCTGACGGTATTTATGAACATTACAGAATGTAACTTTCCTTTTTGTGGAATCCATCTTTAAGATGTTGCCAAAGATGGATGTGATGCTAGCCTTAATATGTCCAATTCTGGAGAGGATATCCCTGCCATATACTGAGAGCAGCCAACGACTGGTGGGGATGTCGATGGGCTCTGGGGGCTCCTGGCAGACCACCGGATTGAGAGACTGGGTCGATCGACAAAGTCAGCACATCCAAGATAGTGTGCCAACCGATTCATCCATTCCTCCCCGTGGTTTCTCTTTCAACTGCCGCACCAATCGAGCTGGACTGTTGCCCAGTGTCCGGTCTCGAAGCAGCCTAATGACACGGATGTCACAAGCATACCTGAAAAGCACATTGTTGTGCTGTTATTATTTGCATGTTCATTAGGGAGGGTAATTTCAGTTGTTTAAGTCTTCACAATAAACATCCTTTAGACTACTTTACTCACTTGCGGGTCAGGATCAGCCGGAACATTTTCTGGTGCGCGGCAGGTCAAGCTGGTCCCGGACAGTCTGGCTTGTTGACAGATAATTCAGACAACACACAGTGCACCTGATTGTCTCTGTTACCATCAGGTAGTACCTGTCAATGTCCAGGACCTTCCTGGCCTCTTGTGGACACCATAGCCCGTCAGCTTTGCCACAAGGACAGAAAACCTCACCTTCCACAGGTGGTAGGGCATCCACACCATCAGCCGATGGGTGAAGAAACGGTCAGGTGTTGGTGTCTGGTGGTAAATGAGGGCCGGGACAGGAGGCTCTTACCACAGCTTCAAATCTGTCGCAGCTTGCCAGAGTGAAATAAGGTGTTGGCAATCCACCCCTGGTCCTGCAAAGGGATGGTCTTTGCCTAATTCACCTGGCAGCCGGAATGAAGCTGAGGCCTCGGCAGGGGCTGGCTGGACTCTTCTTGGCTCCTCCTGTTTGGGTGACAATTAGATTTTTGCATACATAAAGGCTGCACTAATAGACACCACAGTCTTTCCAATAAACGTGCTAATATACACACAGAGAACGGCGCAGGAATGTGGGTCTGCAATGAAGATGAGGAAGGGCTGGGGGTCCTCTCAGAGGCCATAGTTGGTGTCCTCACAGAGGATCGAGAAGGGCTGGGGGGCCTCACAGAGGCCATAGATGGAGTCCTCACAGAAGATGGAGAAGGCGAGGGGCTGGGAGGAGAAGGGCTGGGGTCCTCCAAGAGGCCATAGTTGGTGTCCTCACAGAGGATCGAGAAGGGGGGGGGGGCCTCACAGAGGCCATAGATGGAGTCCTCACAGAAGATGGAGAAGGCGAGGGGCTGGGAGGAGAAGGGCTTGGGGTCCTCACAGAGGATGGAGAGAAGGATGGTGGTCTTCCGTTCTACTAAATTCGGCTTTAGTAAAGCCAACTGTGACCCACCAAACCGTGATTTAGTGAACTAAAAAGAGAAACAAAGTTAATAGCATGATGCAACTACATGAAAGTTACATACATAATATTTTCCTTTTTTGTCTTTTACCTAGACTCTACTATGTTATTTGTGTGTGTGTGTGTGTGTGTGTGTGTGTTGTGTGTGTGTGTGTGTGTGTGTGTGTGTGTGTTGTGTGTGTGTGTGTGTGCGTGCGTGTGTGCGTGCGTTGCGTGCGTGCTGTGCGTGTGGTGCGTGCGTGTGTGTGTGTGTGTGTGTGTGTGTGTGTGTGTGTGTGTGTGGTGTGTGTGTGTGTGTGTGTGTGTGTGTGTGTGTGTTTTTCTTTTAGAAACGGAAGTGTTTTCTTTTAGTCTGAAGAACAAATCATGTTTCTCCAGAAATAAAAAATATTCAGATCAACATTTTTAGCTGGGGACCTCTGGTTGAGTTGACGTGGAATGACCCTATATTGTTGTCACATGACAATATCAGTTATTTTTGCATCCAGTTTTGTGTAAATGTTGTTCACGTGGTTTCTGATTCTTTCATCATACCGGAAATGGAATGTCAAGAGATATACATGATAAAAACCTTAAATTTACTTCTGTAGGACGTACAATGGAATGACCTCGATTATGCAGACCAAAGAAGAGTTTTTACATTCGATCCTCAAAGATTTGGAGATTTGCCCCAAATGGTTGAAGAGTTCCATCAGCTGGGCATGAAGTATGTGCTCATTCTGGTACGTAGATGAGGAAACATTTCCACCTTGTGTTGTTTGCACTTGATGCTTTGATTTAAAATATCAGGTGCATTCGTACCTTAGCAAAAATAAAGACAAATAAGCAAATCAGTGTTGAAGAGCATGGTTTTGTGTTAGGATCCAGGCATCAGCAGTGCAAGTGCTCCTGGTTCATACAAACCCTTTGATGACGGGCTGAAGAGGGGAGTGTTCATCCTAAACTCCACTGGACAGATCCTTATTGGGAAGGTTAGTGTCACACATGAAATATTATTGTCACTAAAAGTCATGATAATGTAATTTACAGCATGTATTTTTCCCTGCTCTATTAGTATAGTCATTATGGGATATGGAGGGGAGCATAAGATCTTGTATGTTTGTATGTTATTACTAACCAGGTATGGCGGGTCCAACTGCATTCCCAGATTTCACCAATCCCACAACACAGGACTGGTGGACGCACTGCATCAGAGGCTTTCACAGCAAGGTACCTGTGGATGGACTCTGGGATAGTAAGTATTTACGGATCACATTTTAAATAAATAAAATATAAAGAGTATTTTTACAAACGCAACAAAACATCTATGTGTGATGTTAAAAGGGCCACAAAAAATGTGCTTTTTTAAAGTGATTTCTTATTTATTTTAAATATATTTTAGTGTACCTCTATATGTAAATGACATATAATTTTTTTTTAAATCAAGTTTGTTTTTTTTAAAAGTTTAATTTTATTTTATTACTCGATTTGTAAGTGACATATTATTTTAAAAAATAAGTTTTTTTTTTTAAATAAGTTTTTAATTTTAATTTATTACTCTATTTGTAAGTGACATATTATCATAAAAAAAAGTTTTTGTATTACTCTAAATGTAAATGGCATTATTTTCTAAAATGTGTAAGTGTATATATTATTTATTTCTATTATATGTTATGTGTTTATTTTTTATTGGCTAAGTGGCCAAATTTAGTCGAACATATATAAAACTATATATAACTTATATCTATATATAACTATCTGCATTTCTTTGAAATGTTGCTCACAGGACATGAATGAGCCGTCAAATTTTGTGCAGGGCTCTGTGGATTGGTGTCCTGACTCTGACTTGGAGAAACCACCTTATACACAGGTCAGAATAGTAAACTCTTAATATACTTTTTTTTAAATGACTATTATTGATTTGATGTGAGCTGCATGAAGAGATGTGTCTGGGTTTACAGATGTGATCGGAGGTCAGTTAAACTCAGGAACTGTGTGTGTGTCCGCCACAGCAGTATCTGTCCAGTCATTACGATCTGCACAATCTGTATGGGCTGACCGAGGCCATGGCCACCCACAGGTCAGAGAAATGCCCTTCAGTTCATGAAAGATACATGTATCACATGGCATGGGGAAATATCTGAAGTTCATTGGGAAACAGATGCAGGTTTGATACTTTTCCCAGCATTGCTCTCATTTGTATTTCAGGGCACTGTTGAAAGTGAAGAGTACTCGGCGTTTGTCCTGTCCCGGTCGTCTTTTCCAGGACTGGGCCGTTTCTCTGCACAGACTGGAGATGTGAGATGTGGAGTGACTGGGAACAACTGCGCTTTTCAATACCTGGTGTGAGAGAAACAATCACAAAGCTAAACATGGATTCGAATAATTAGCTTACAATTGGTTTTAACATCCACTTATGCTAAAAGCAAACAAAAGATTAGAGTTCATTGTACCGTATTGAGAAATTATAATCTTCATAATGCAACCTGGCCACCCAGATATGACAATTGTGTGGATTTCCATTTTTATGAAAAGTGACTTTTATTATTATTCGTAATACCTGCAAAGCACGTTTCGTCCCTGCTCAATGCTGTGCTTCTGTGTCTGTACCAGGTGTGCTCCTGTTTGGACTCTATGGTGTCCCGTTAGTGGGAGCGGATGTCTGTGGGTTTGGTGGAGACACTACTGAAGAGCTGTGTGTGCGCTGGACACAACTTGGAGCCTTTTACCCCTTTATGAGAAACCATAATGACAGACCCAATGCGGTGAGATATCAATCAATGATCAATGAAATGTGATCATACTCAATTTGATTAGATTTAAATTTATTTTTAAATAGTAAATGTTATTTAACTGTTCTTGTTGTATATAGGCCTGATCTTTTTGATATGAACTATAATAACATTTTAGTGGGTGTCTCTGTAAATCATGGTAAAAATTTATAATAGTCATCATTTTTGCACAGAACAAAATCAAACAGGACACATTCTAATGTGTGGAGAAAAAACAATGTAACGCTCTATTAAACTTTTATTGTTTTGATGCTTGATGCATCTTTGACCCATAAGATAAGTCACATTTATTAATGTTTTTGTCTCTTATGCTCACAAAAACACTATACTATTATAAAAAATAGAAATATTGTGAAAGATTATTTATCATTTAAAAACATTTGAATTATTTGTATATTATTTTTACTTGTAATATATTAAACATTTAATTTTAATTATAATATACTGATTTAGTGCTCAAGTAACTTTTTATATTATTATCAATGTTAAAAACAGTTGTGCTGCTTAATAATTTTCTGTATGAATATTATTAATTTAAAATATGGGTATTTAGTTTTGGGGACCAATTCTCATTGTTAACTAGTTAATATTACTAGATATTTTGGCTGATTATTAGAACTTAGACAGCACATATTAATGCCTTATTCTGCATGACCATATACATATACATCCCTAATCCTACCCCATACCGAAACTTGACAACTGCCTTACTAACTATTAATAAGCACCAAATTAGGACTTTATTGTGGCAAGAGTTGTAGTTATTAATTAGATAATAATAGTGATAATTTGTCCCCAAACAAAAAGTGTGACCAAAATATATCACAATATTAGCAGTATATTTCTTCCCATATTCCATACCCCCAGCCCCAAGAGCCGTATGTATTTAGCCCACAAGCCAGGATGCCATGAGGACTGCGATCACACTGCGATACTCTCTGCTGCCCTTCCTCTACACACTGTTCCATCACGCACACTCCTCCCGGCAGCACCGTGGCCCGTCCTCTCTTCCTTGAGTACACACGCACGCTCGTTCAGCTCAATATCTCTTCATCAGAGCTCAGCGATGACCTCTTTACTGAGACTGCTCGTTCTTTCAGGTTCCCCACTGATCCAGACTGCCAGACCATCGACAGGCAGTTCCTGTGGGGGAGTTCAGTGCTCATCAGCCCCGTCCTGGAAGAGGGAGCGGTGGAGGTGACGGCCTATCTCCCCCCGGGGACTTGGTACAGTCTGCACAATGTAATCGCTCCTCTTATACCATGCTCTGCATATTAAATCAGCACATTAATAGGTTCGATCATAATTGTTTTATTATTTAGTTTTCCCTAAGCTCAATTTAAAAGAACTGTTTTCTAGTTAAATATATTTCAAATTAATTTGAACGTGCTGATTTGCCGCTCCAGAAGCGTTTACTATTATTATGAATGTTGAAAACGGATGTACGGCTTAATATTTTTGTGGAAACTGATTTTTTATATTTTTTAACTTGCTGGCTTCTAACCATAATTTTACTTATAAAATTGGTAACACTTTCAAATAGGGTCTTGTTACTTAATGTTATGCATTAATTAAGATTATGCAATGCATTTGTTAAAGTATTTGTTCATCTTTTTATTAACAACTGTTAATAAAAATACACATGTTCATTGTTCATGTTGGCTCAGGTCCACCGAATAACATTAACAACTAATAATATAATCAGCGCTTGATTTAATAATGAAAGTAAAATGAACATTTCCTTAGATTAATGAAGTATTTATTTTAATGAATAATTAAGTGTATCTTACTGTTAATGTTAACTAATGTAGTTTCCTAATGTTTACTAATTGAATCTTGTAAAGTGTTTATAATGGTGTAGCAATAGCACTCGTCATATTTTAGTTGGTGATACTGTTACCATTCTCCACCCTCCCTTTGGCCCACAGTATTCATCTGTCTGGTATTTACCTTGTAAATACCTTCAAATAAAATCTTAGCCCGCTTTACATTCTGACATGTTTACAAAGATACAATGTAATACAAAAGCTTAATATACAACCCCTTTAAGACAAACGTGCTTGAATCCTCTGTGTTTTCTCATAGGGGGAAGAATATTACAGTAAAGGGCGATACATTGTGTTCCCCGCTCCTTTAAACACCATTAACGTTCATGTGAGGGAAGGGAGCATCATCCCGCAGCAGGTGGAGTAAAGACTAGATCTAGCGATATGTGTTCATTTAAGTATGCTGTGTAGCAAGTGAACTTTGCCATTTCTTATTTCTCAGCTTCCTGCATTGACGACTACAGCATCTCGCAGGAGTCCTTTCACCCTAATCGTGGCACTGTCTGTGGGAACTTGGGCTAAAGGGGAGCTCTTCTGGGATGATGGGGAAAGTCTGGACACTTTTGAGCATGGGGATTATTCATATGTTTTGTTCTTTGCTGAAGAGGTACAACAAAGGGTGAATTTTGTCTTCATGTTGACTTGAATGGTTTGGATGAGGTGTTTTCTATTGAACATCTGTTTCCCATTGTTATCTTGTGTTGGAGCAATCCAAAGTGAAATGCTTCATCAGGCATTGAGATTGAAAAAACAGCAAGTGTTGTGTTTACCAGACCTTTCACAGGTAGTTCAGTGCACTTTTTATTGAAGTAAAAACAGTAAAGAATAGAATAGTTCGTTCTCACGCTCAGGCCATCCAAGATGTAGATGAGGTTGTTTCTTCATCAGAACAGATTTGGAGATATTTAGCGTTACATCACTTGCTCACCAAATGGATCCTCTGAGGTGAATGGGTGCCGTCAGAATGAGAGTCCAAACAGCTGATAAAAACATCACAATAATCCACTCCAGTCCAATAATTGAGGTCTAATGAAGCAAAAAGCTGCATGTTTGTAAGAAACAAATCCATCATTAAGACTTTTTTTAACTTCAATCCATTGCTTCTGGCTAAAATCTGAATCATATCCATAGAATTGCTTTCTCCTTTGAAAAAGTAATTTTGTCTGAATCAGGAGCGAAATATGCACAGAAAAAACACAGCTTGCAAACAGAAACTGGAGGATTCACCACTATGGATTATAGACAGAGGTGAGGATTTAAATTAAAACGCCTTTCTCCAGATCTGTTCTGATAAAGAAACAAACTCATCTTCAGTAACTTTTCAGCAATTTTTCATTTTTAGGTGAACTATTCCTTGAACTAGAACATTATTTGAAAGCCATCAAACAATTGGACTATTGAAGAATACTCAAAAGTTATGGTCAATTTGTGCATTAAATTGAAATGTACTCTATTGTTTGTTTGATTTTTCATGTTTCCTGCAGTCTTATGTGGTCAGTAAGCCAGTCAAATTAAATGGATCTCTCGATGGTTTGGTCCTCGGGGAAGTACGTGTTTTTGGGGTTCAGACTCCACCTACAGCCGTGTGGGCCAATGGCCAAAAGGTTCATGACTTCTCTTACAGCCCAGACACCAAGGTATGCAACAAGTGCTTGTGTTTCATTATTGATCTTTAAAATGTGTTGATCTTAAAAAGCTGTCATGAAGTTGTGTGTGTGTGTGTGTTGTGTGTGTGTGTGTGTGTGTGCGTGCGTGCGTGTGTGTGTGTGTTGTGTGTGTGTTGTGTGTGTTGTGTGTGTGTGCGTGCGTGCGTGTGTGTGTGTGTTGCAGGTTCTTACAGTGCCAGGTCTGGACGTACCCATGACAGCCATGATCACAGTACTGTGGAGCTGATGAGAAATCTCTGCTGTGTATATGTTCTTTGCTTATGCAATTGCATATATTACGTTTTTTATCCATTTATCATTAACAGCATGTTTTTGCTGTACATTGCCATTTAAATATTGTTTTTGCTGTAAAATAAATCTTTATTTTTATTAAATGTTCTTAATGTTCCTAAATGTCTGACTGCGTGACTGTGAAAGAAGAGTCAGAATAATCAGTATTTCACATAACCCATAAGTTGGTACTTTATATTTCACCTTTAGACATTTAGCAGAGGCTTTTATCTAAAGCGACTTACAGAAAATAGAAGTAATCAAAACCAACAAAAGAGCAATAATATGCAAGTGCCATGACAAGTCTCAGTGAGCCTAACGCAGTACAACTTGCAAGGTTTTATTTTACAGGTCAGAGAAATAATAATAATAATTGTTTGTTGTTGTTGTTCTTCTTCAGCTTATAAGATTATATAAATAAATATATAGTTATATATACATAGTAGGGGCATTTCATTTTTAACATAAAGCTCATATTTAAATATTTTTTAATATAATAATGTAATATTAGAATAGTATATTTTATACATATTTTATATAATTACATTTTAACACACACACACACACACACACACACGTGACCCTGGACCACACAAAAGCAGTCTTAAGCGGCACGGGTATACTGTATACTGTGTACTGTATTTGAAGCAGCAGCTAGCAATACATTGTATGGGTCAAAATTATGGATTTTTCTTTTACGCCAAAAATCATTAGGATATTTAGTAAAGATCATGTTCCATTAAGATATTTTGCAAATTTCCATTTCCAAAATATATCAAAACTTAATTTTTGATAAGTAATATGCATTAATAAGAACTTAATTTGGACAACTTTAAAGGTGATTTTCTCAATATTTTTTTGCACCTTCAGATTCCAGATTTTCAATAGTTGTATCTCAGCAAACCATACATCGATGAAAAGCTAATTTATTCAGCTTTCAGATGATGTATAAATCTCTCTCTCCCTCTCTCTCTCTCTCTCTCTCTCTCTCTCTCTCTCTCTCTCACACACACACACACACACACACACACACACACACACACACATATATAGCCTATATACACATTACATTATCAATGTTAAAATGTACACACACACATATTTAATTGTAGCCTACATTTAAAATATAGTGATTCGATACCACAATGATTTAGTTTTTCATTTCTTACAATTTGTTATTATATAGTCAAAATATAGACTATATCGCTGATTATAGTAGTTATTTCTTAATGTTTATGTTTCAGGTGTGTTTAGTTTTATATTAACCTTTTTATAAATGCATATCCCAACACATTAACAACAGAAACTTGAGCATCTCATGTTTTGTGTCGTCTACAGATTAACGGTACGGGACCCATGTCCTGCCTCGAGCGCCGCGTCGTTCCGGAAGCAGCGGAATGTCAGTGGGCGGAGCGTCGAGTCCGGCGTCAGCGGCGGCGTGCGGAGTGAAGTGTCAGCGATAAACACACGCGTCATTCACTGTAGCCTGGATCAGACGCTCCAGCCGCTTCTCATATGGACGTGTAGCGACGGCTGTAATCGTTTCTGGTGCTGAAGGTGAGACTGCTGCATGCGTGCTTCTCGATGACAGATATATTCGCACTGCTGTCATTATTGGCAGTAGTTTAGTTAGCGTCCCATATGGGTACAGCAGTGCACACTTTATAGCAGATATAACGGGACTTCCGTCTGAAATCAATCCTCACACGAGATACATGATCCCTGAAAGTGGGACGAAACGGCTTGTGCATTAAAATACAAAACTGATCACCTGATCAAGAGACAACACACCTGATACAGGCCTGAACATTATTCATATTTTATTGATAACTCGTGTTATATTTACCTGCTGTAGTGTTTATGTTAGGACATGCACACGACACAGTTTATTGCTGAAGACTTGTAACTTTCTCATTGGGATTAATATGATTTTGTCCCAGTAAATGATTTTATGACCCTTCTTAAAGGCATAGTTCACCCAAAACATTTTAATTCTGTCTCACATGCATGTTATTTTTCTTTCTTTCTTTTGTGGAACACAATAAGAGATCCCAGTTTATGTTTTAATTATTGCAAATACATGTATCTACACAATAAATGAATTGTAGCTAATGATTAATTGTAGTGTTAGTAAATAGTAGGTAAAGATATTTAGGCTACTGTAAAGTGGATCCCAAAGAGATGTTTTTAAGAAGATTGGATTATGTTTTTATAAGAGAAAATATATATATTTTTATTTCTTCTGTAGAATTTCATGTTTAAGTCGGTGTGTTTGTTGCAGTTTGTTTGTAATTGTTCCTTAAATGTATTTGTTATTTTTGAATTGTTCCTTAAACAATTTCTAGTGAAAACTGTTTTAAGGAAATCCTACGCCATTTTTTCATAACAGGGATCAGGGGTTGTCAAGCTCCAAAAAGGGCAACACAAAAAAAAAATCCATAAATAAATGTAGGCTCATTAACAGGAACGGACCCAAATGTAATGTTTTCTTTTCTTTCCTTTTTTCTTTTCTTTTTTTTTTTGCGCTAAAAAGTAATGCCCTCTGGCATAGCTCTTGAACTTTCGCATGATCGTCAAATTTGTCATATAGTGATCAAATACAAGCAAGGGGTTAAATTGGGCTGGAAAGATCTGGAACAGCTTTCTGGCACCTTTAATTCAATTTAAGAAAAAAAATATTGTTTTAATTTTATTTGACTTGTTTTTATTTTTTTTAGCAAACATTATGCGTGACACACGTTTGCCTAGAGCGTCTCTGACAGGTTCTCGCTGTCTGTTCCAGTCAAGTTACAAAATGTGCTGCCATTTCTGATGTGCATCAGCTGATTTATTAAAAGACAATCACCATGTCATATCTTGCCCAGTGCAATTAAATCATGACATCGGTCATTCTTCAGAATTCCATTTGTGTGAAGAAGCAGTCATGCATCTTTGGAGGGAATGTTTATTTTTGAGTGAGCTAATATTATTGTGCATTTAATGAATATTAGACTGAACACGAGATTATCTTCCGTGTGCATTCCTGGTGATGAAGTAGTAGTTGTTCTGTTGTAATGTTCCTGTGGCTCAGTGGTAGAGCATTGCCTTAGCAGGTTGTGGGTTCAATTCCCAGGTACACACATACTGACAAAGATGTATAGCCTGAATGCACTGTAAGTCTGAATGCTTTGGATAAAAGCGTCTGCTAAATGTAAATGTATGGATCTTGATGTCTGCCAGAGGTGAAGAAATGACACATGCTTCTGACACTCTCTTCTCAGTGCACTGCTCCTGATAGTACACACTCACTTTTGCCTGATTTGGCCTGTGAGTCTGGCAGTGCAGTGCAACGATGTGGCATGTTTACTCACTGGAGTCTTGTTTGTGCTGTAATTATAGCCACATGATACATGCGGCTGTGCATCCACCTGAGTAGTCACTGTAAAACTGAAGGAAAATTGAACCGCTAAGTCTTAAGGTGACTTTACCGGACAAACTTGTTCCTCTCTTAAATTTAGTAGTATAGGGATTATATGTTAATTTGTTTTAACAAGACTTGTTAAGTTCACTGGTTGTTCAGTGAGTCTCTTCTGCCTTAAAACTATTTATTGTTCATTTTTCTGCAATTAGAAACATTCATATTCCCTGGTTTGTGACAGGAAGTTGACCTCTAATCAGCACAAATGAGCAATGCCATTCCGGAAGAGTTGGGTAGCGTTAATTAAGACAGGAAAAAATGAAATCAGTAGACCGAAGAGGAAGATTGAAACGAAACGTCCGTTCTGAGGAAGTTCTTGTCACGAGTGATGGATGACTGTGAATGTTGCGTAATTGGTTTTTGAGTAGTTGACAAATATGCATTTTTAGGTTAAAATATGGATTTCTAAGAGAATGTTTCTGTTTTAGATGCTTTAAAATGTTGAAATCCTTTTTAATTGGCTTTTAGTGTTTTTTAGGGCAGTAAAAAGACAAGCAATGGGTTAAATTGGGCTGCAATGATAATGGCACCTTCAATTCAAGAAAAAAGATATTGTTTGAAAACGTTTTTGTTTGAGACATCCAGCCTCCATTAGTTAAACATTATGCTTAGTCTGTGACTGACCAGTGTTTTAGATGCTTTATAAATGTGAAACCATTTTCAATCACATGTTAGTGTTTTAGCAAGGCACCTAAACAGTCCTGCGAAAGAACAACATTTAATAGCAGATTTGTATGACGTTGTTATAGGTTGATAGGGTTGCTAGGTAGTTGCTTACTGGCTCAAGTAACCCACTTAAAGCTGGAATATACTCTACATGACTCTTGCTCAAAATTTGTCCCCAATTTATCGTCAGGAGTTGTTGATGCTGGTTGCCGAAAGTTAGAGCCAGTCAGCAGATTTGATATAAAATCACAATTCATGCAGTGTATGATAGTCGAGTGCTGTCAGTAAAACGATTAATCGCATCCAAAATAAACGTTTTGTGTAAAGAAAATATGTGTAATGTGTATATAAATACACACATACAGTATATATTTTGAAAATATGTACATGTATATTCATATACATATATTTAATATATAAACATAACACATTTTCTTAAATGTATACGTGCATGTGTTTGTATTTATATATACATAATATATAGCACACATGTATTTTATAAATAAAAACGTTTACTTTGGATGCGATTAATCGTTTGACAGCACTATGATTTGTTTTAGCTTCAGACTCGGAAGATATCAAACATCTTCTCAGTTTCGTGTTTGATGCCGTTTTTCCTTTGTACATATTTACAAATTTGACAAGTGTATAATGGCTAGTGGTTGAACATCTGTTGAGACCGAAGTGTTGTGTATTCTAGCTTCTAGAAAAGGATTTGAGGAATCATGCAGTCTGTAGCACAAACAGAGCTAGACGAGTTGCACGCTGAAGTTGAATGCTTTGGATTTAGGGCTTTTAAAAAATAATACAATATGGAGTAGTAATATAGCACAACTTACATAGTCACAAAAATACATGTAGAATTAGACAATTGTGTTTTAAGTAGTTTTAGATGAAATGTAACATTGCAAGCATTCACTGCTTGAAGTTTCATGTGAAGTTTTCCAATTCTTGAATGGCTTGTTAGCATTTTAACATTATTAAGACTCTAGGAGTTAAAAAAGGAGTGTTTTCTTATAACATTTGGCACGCTGAGTGTCTGTTGCTGTAGCTTTGGGTTCCTCCAGTGAGTGAGTTGGCGTGTTTGTTTTAAGGTGTGTCTGTGTGTGGCTTAGTCACAAATAACCATGCTGTTAGTTTCAAGAAGGTGACATGGATTGACTGTGACGTTCATATATTATTCTTATGTGGTCATGATTAGATAATGTTTAGGTCTTATCACCGTTGCTTTTCTTAAATGAAGCCGCCTCAGTGATGACAAATGTGACCTCCAGAGGGCGCAGCCTCTGAAATGAGTTGCAGCTTATGATATTCTGATGGTGTTATTTATTGTTTGGCGAGTGAGAATGAGAAGCGTAAGAAGCCGCCTGACTGGAGGTCGTCGTGTTGTTTCTGTCTCAGAGGATGGGAGCAGTGAGCGGTCACTGGAGGAGATGTCATTCGGTCGACTCCTGCGACGTGCATCCTCCAAAGCCTCTGACCTTTTGACGTTTAACGTGGGCACGGGAGGATCACGGGCCGTGCTGGATGGAGAGATCATCTTCTCCAAGAACAATGTGTGTGTTCACCCGGCCGAGCCTCTGCCCGGACTGCCTGAGCATCACCCAGGTACCACACAGCCAGTACCTCAAATACACCAAGTTATTCACTATAAGGCCGTGTCAGCTGCATGCCATCATTTTCAGCCAAATTAAATCTTTTGTAACGAGTTACATTATAGCTTTAAAACTTTCAGTTTGTTGCAGATTTTAAAATTTTATTGCTTAAATAAAAATAAGAAAATGGTTGGAAACATGTTTTAAAAATATAAATATAAAAAAAGATATCAATATAAATTTAGATTAATAATAGTGCTGTCAAACGATTAATAGCAATTAATAGCATCCACAATTTGCATAATATATGTGTGTGTATTGTGTATATTTATTGTGTATATATAAATACACACACATACAGTATGTATTTTGAAAATATTTACATTTATATATATTTATATTTTATATATAAATATATTTTATATGTAAACATAACATATTTTTCTTAAATATATGCTGTATGTGTGTATATATGATAGGTGGGTTAGATTAATTTTTTTAATCTAGATTAATCTAGATTAATTTTGGGAATTAATCTAGATTAATCTAGATTAAAATGGCTCATTTGAATTCTGCCGAAGGCATTCAGAATATGTGTGCTACCCAAAAATGACTAAGTCTTTGAGAACGGGTTTCTCAAGCCAGGTGGCGCATTAGACCAGGGGCGCATCTCCTGTTTCAAAATGCATCACAAACTGCTTGAGAAAGCTGTTCTACTATGATAATGGTGATGAAAATAAACTATGTTCAATAAGATGTACTTGTGTTTACTAACTGTTTATTCAGTTAAACATGAATTTTGAACTGTAGGCCTACATAAGAGGTCGTGATGAACTGTTTACAGTTTCCATTGGGAAGCTTCTTAAAAATACATTTTCCCTGAAGCAAACCCGGCGGCTTCATAGCTGCATCCATGTTAGCACGTCACGTCTGATGTGGTAATTTCACAGTAACGTTAGGCATACACACAGGTTCGAAGCAGAGGGTGACACGGGAGTGAATTCTCAAGTTCACATGAGACCTAAAGCGCATCCTGTTTGCTTAAAAGCGCAACGTTTCGTTGTTATTCTGAGTGCACACAAATAAACGTAGAGTCTTTACAGATTCGAAAGATGTATTAGGCTACTTTTATCTGTTGACCAAGAATGACGGAGATGTAAGAGCAAGTGAGCGCACCGAGCCTGTCCTGCAGCAAACGCGCTTCCACACAAACACTTCAATAGCGCACATTTCTCTAGGTTAACATCATATTGAGCGGCCATGTAAAGTTGCTACTACATACATCTTTCAGATGAAAAAGCCATATTTGAGGTTGATGAATGATAGGTGAGCGTTTGGATGTCCTGCCCGATTGTATTACCACATAGACCAGCCGTTAACAATCTGTCCATCACGGACTGCGAGCCTCTAGTTCGAAGACTCGTTCTCGCCCCCTACAGTGCAATTCGGCTAGGTATACATCCGCGCTAAAATATCAGGGTGAAAGTCATCATAGCTTGCGTAGTATAGACCCAGCTCCCAACCCAACTTTGAGAATAGATTAACGGCGATATTTTTTTTATCGCCGATAAGAGTCTCACGTTAACGCAGCACGTTAACGCCGATAACGGCCCACCACTAATATATATATATATACTAGAGGTGGGCATAGATTAATTTTTTTAATCTAGATTAATCTAGATTAATTTTGAAATTAATCTAGATTAATCTAGATTAAAATGGCTCATTTGAATTCTGCCGAAGGCATTCAGAATATGTGTGCTACCCAAATAATGACTAAAAGTAAGTCTTTGAGAACGGGTTTCTCAAGCCAGGTGGCGCATTAGACCAGGGGCTCATCTCCTGTTTCCAAAATGCATCACAAACTTTAATCTCTTCCCGTCCCAATCCCACGAAAAAAACTGGAGGAAAATCCCGTTCCACTCCCGGAAGAATGACTCCCATTCCCTCCCACTCCCGTGTTGTTGTTTTTTTTTTTTTTTCGATAACTGTCAATTACAGTAAAAATATAGTACAGATCACAGCGTGCCCACCTTATTAGTTGAATAAAAACCCAAAATGTCGTTTTTTTTGTTATTATATTGAACTGAAAGCCATCTTATTATGCACAGTGTTGCACAGATTAAATTTCATGTAAATCATCCATGCTAACACACACGTCTTCTATTTTTTTTTTTTTGACATTTCACTCTCTATAGATATATTTTTCTATGTACTGTATTTTTAGATATATTCGAGTTTCAAAGTTTCTCGCTCAAGTTCACATGAGACCTAAGCGCATCCTGTTTGCTTAAAAGCGCAACGTTTCGTTGTTATTCTGAGTGCACAACAAATAAACGTAGAGTCTTTACAGATTCGAAAGATGTATTAGGCTACTTTTATCTGTATACCAGAAATGACGGAGATTTTAAGAGCAAGTGACGCACCGGAGCCTGTCCTGCAGCAAACGCGCTTCCACACAAACACTTCAATAGCGCAATTTCTCTAGGTTAACATCATATTGAGCGGCCATGTAAAGTTGCTACTACATACATCTTTCAGATGAAAAGCCATATTTGAGGTTGATGAATGATAGATGAGCGTTTGGATGTCCTGCCCGATTGTATTACCACATAGACCACCAGCCGTTAACAATCTGTCCATCACGGACTGCGAGCCTCTAGTTCGAAGACTCGTTCTCGCCCCTACGTGCAATTCGGCTAGGTATACATCCGCGCTAAAATATCAGGGTGAAAGTCATCTAGCTTGCGTAGTATAGACCCAGCTCTCAACCCAACTTTGAGAATAGATTAACGGCGATATTTTTTTTATCGCCGATAAGAGTCTCACGTTAACGCAGCACGTTAACGCCGATAACGGCCCACCACTAATATATACATAATAAATATAAACAATACACACACATGTATTATATAAACAAAAACTTTATTTTGAATGCGATTAAATCGTTTGACAGCACTAATGAATATATAAAAATTATGTATTCACACTAGTATTTATGTTGGCAGGGCAACTGAAAATGTATTATTTATTATTAGTTTCTTTTAGTTTTTTCAAATGTAATTATTTTCAATAGGAAAATTCCATATTGTTTTTTTTAAAGAATCTGCATTTATTTGATCAAAAAACAGTAAAACAAATATATATATTCTATTCCTGTAATGACAAAGCAAATAT
The DNA here is from genome assembly GCA_027422405.1 of Ptychobarbus kaznakovi. Lineage (NCBI taxonomy): Eukaryota > Metazoa > Chordata > Actinopteri > Cypriniformes > Cyprinidae > Ptychobarbus > Ptychobarbus kaznakovi. The sequence continues at coordinate 21,873,626 of CM049807.1, forward strand.
TTCAGCAGAATCAGCTGCTTAATATTTTTTGTGGAAACCATAGTACAGTTTTTTTCCCAGGATTCTTTAATGAGTCGAAGGTTTGAAAGAACAGAATTTATGAAATAGAAATCTTTTGTAACATCATAAATTAATTGTCTGTCACTTTTGATCAGTTTGATGTATCCATGTTGGATAAAAGTATTCATTCATTTAAAAAACCTAAAGTTTGCAATGCAAAGTAAGTGATCAGATTTTCAGAAGTCATAAGGTCTGATTATTTCACAAAGCCTTTTCCTGTTACCTGTCACTAATTATGTCTAATTTTAAAATGCATTTGCAGTATTAATCAAAATGTATTTTTGTCTTTTAATGTGAAAAACAACATTTCCTTCAAAACACAGAAATGTTATGATGATTATTCAAAGTTTTTCATGTTATTTCAGATATTAGATGTACACCCACAGTCTATTTTTGCAACTGTATTAATATATTGTGTGCTATATAGGACAAATCTGTAAATTGTGTAGTTCTGCTTGTGCTCTAGGTAGCAGCTAACCTTGCTACAACATGCGTCAAATAAAACTCTTTTTAAAAGTTCAATGCCTTTAACCCCAGCACACCCTGACCCTGGCAAGCAGCATGAAGCCAGCCAATCAGCTTAGAGTCTGCCAGTTTTTGAGGTTTTCTGACTGTGTCCTCTTTCAGGTTACCTCTGTGTGCACCTGGAGAAAGACGAGACCCTCGGCTCCACCCTCATCCTCACCTGGGTGCCCAACTCTCGCATCCAGCGGCAGGACGAGGAGGCCCTCCGTTACATCACGCCCGAAAGCTCTCCCGTCCGCCGCATCCCCTCACGCCGAGCCTACCGGAGCCACTCTCGCCCACCGCCTGCCCCAGAGGAAGAGGAGGATGAAGAGGGGCCAGAGCCAGCCCTGCAGAACCAGCAGCTTTCTGAAGAGGGAGATGAAGGCTCGTGCGAGCTCTCTGCGGACGAGGTGAGTCGGGACAGCACCCTCGGCTCGGACTCGGACACCTTCTCCTCGCCCTTCTGTCTGTCGCCGGTCAGCGAGGCTCTGGGCGAGAGCAGCAGCTCCGTCTTCCTGGATAATGAGAGCAGGTGAGATAAACACACACCTGACAGAAATGTGCCAGGGCAGTTGTATCCATGTGTCCTTATTTTTTATTGGTTTTAGGTTCAAATGGGTATTTTATGTTAGTTTACGTTTTTCACCATTTTGTCTTCACCGGTTCTTATTAAATGGCCTGCGTTGTGATAAATGGATTAATAAAGCTTCAGATTTGCTCTACATAACTTTTTATAGCTGCTGTATATGCTCAATTGAGAGATATATACATTTTTTTTAGTTTAGAGTTAAGAGTAAGAATTGTTTTTGTTTTTTTTGTGAAAGAAATCTAAGGCGGAATTTATTTGATCATTAATACAATAAAAATTTAATATTATGAAATATTACAATTTAAAATAACTGTTTTATATTTGAATATATTTTCAAATGTAATTTATTCCTGTGATTCAAATCTGTATTTTCAGCATCATTACACCAGTCTTCAGTGTCACATGATCCTTCAGAAATCAGTCTAATATGCTAATTTGCTGCTCAATAAACATTTAATATTGTTTAAAACAGCTGTGCTACTTAGTTTTGTGTAAATCATGATTTTTATCATGATTTTTTTATTAGAAAGTTAAAAAGACCTGCATTTAATGAAATTTTTGTAACATTATAAATGTGTTTAATGTCACTTTTGATCAGTTTAATGCATCCGTGCAGAAAAAAATCTTACTCAACCCAAATATTTGAATGGTAGTGTATATTATGATTTTGCAATAGCAAAAACTATAAGCATGATATTTTGGCAGAAGCTGCGGTGTAAATTGATGGTACCTCATAACTTGGGTAGTATTTATTTTCGACTATAATATCATTGTATCGTCTTACTAGACCATGTAACCTTTTGAACTGAAGGTGCATGTGTTTTAGTGATGTTAATGTTAGCATGCGTCTGTCATGTACATGCTGTGCTGCTGCAGGTCTGTGTGTAGTAAGAGAAGCTGCTCAGAGCTTATTCATAATTCATAGATCAGCACAGCATGCCTTATTACACAGCATCATGTGTTCCTGTTCTGAACCTCTACAGCACCCTGTGATCACAGACCATCTCCCATAAGTGTTAGCACAGATGTAATGAAATAACGCTTTTGCCAACAACAGCTTTTCACAACCAGTGTTTGAAATGTTATACCAACATAACTACTGCATACTACATAGTATTATATACTGCATGCTGGTTTAAAATAATAGCATGTGAAATGGAATGCATTGTGCAACAATATATTTTTATATTTGCACACCCATTTATTTATTTAAGCATTTATTCGTCTTAGTTTTCAGTGAAATTGTCATCATATACTCACCCTCATGTTTTTCCAAACCTGCATGTGTTTCTTTATTCTGCTGAACACAAAAGAAGATATTTTGATGAATGTTGGTAACCAAACAGTTGCTGGTAGCCATAGTATTTTTTCCATACTATGAAAGTCAGAATATATCGAATATGGTCACTCTGCATGTGATTCTTGTAATGCTCCACCGTGGACACAAGGTGGAGGCATTACAGGGCGATACGCATGAGAGAGAGAGAGCGAGCGAGAAAGTGCAGTTTTCATCAGGTTGGCAGTGAGAGTCTCAGTCTGTGATCTTCTACAGATTCCCTCCCCCAGCTGCTGCATCTAGCATTCCCTCTTTCAGCTTGATTTCCTCCCTTTGTTATTTGTCCTGAGCTGCAGGGGTGAGGCCGGGACGTGAGCTGCCCATCGGATCATAAATATCAGTCTGAGTCTGTGATGAACGGCTCTGTTCCTTTGGGTGGAGAACGCTCTGTTTGGCCTGCTTATTTATTTTCTGTCTTCCACTTCCTCTTTGGATCCTGCAGTGTTTATGTTTGACTTCTCTTTTATTCTGCCTGTTAAGTTGTCTTCCTCCTTCGCTTTCTCGCTCTTGTGTTTTCCCCTACTAGATGTTTTCTCTCCCTGCTTCATGTTGTTTTTCTTTTTCTCTCTTGTCGTGGTTTGGCTCGATGTAGGGTTTAGTACATTTTTAACCTTTGTAGATTTTTGGGTGTTTTTAATGACCATTTCCACCCGGTGTCTTTTTTAGAATTAATGAAATATGCAAATGTTCTGTCTAATGACTGGCTGGTGTCTTAGAATGAGAAAGTAGCTTACTTTTTAATGTCTGTATACATTTCTTTAGAGTGAATAGAGAAAATACAGAGTTAAAAAAAACTACAAAGCTGGAGGTGAAAGCCGGCCATGTGGATGGCAGAGGTGGAAAAACTAGATCCTGTCCTGAGGTCATGTTTTGCTTGAGGATGATGTAATAGTAATGTGTTAACAGTGTTAGGCAGCTCTGGCTCTGGGGCATTTTTTTCGGTGTGTTGTAATAAACAGGCCCTGAGAGGTAGTGTCTGTTCCAGCGGGAGTTCAGTCACTGGAAAAATGTCCCTCAACTCATACTAATACAAACTCTCAGAGTTACCACTAATAACACAGAGAGATGGATGGCCAGCCACACATAAATTGAATTAGTTGAATCTTGTTTTGTCATTGTTCTCCTGTCCCTTACTAACCTCAATGTGGCTATCCAACTAAACAATCGACCAATTAACTTCTATCCATCTAGTTAGTTCAGTTTAGTTACATTTATTTTCTCTTATTTCTCCTGATCCTAACTGACTCTAATGTGGTTATACATTTTATTAGTCTTTACAAATACCAAACTAATAAACCAACTAATTTCTATCCATCCATTTGGTTGGTTCAATTTACTTTATTTCCTCATGTTTCTTCTGTTCCTAACTAATATTTATGTGATTATCCATCTATCCAACTAACTTTTATCTGTCCATCTATTTGCCTAGTTCAGTTTAGTCCCCTTATGTTTCTCGTATTTCTCTTGTTCCTTCACACAGGAAAAAAGGGGGTTTAAAATTGTACCTTGTTGGGGTACAACAGCTTGTCCCTGGAGCAATACCCTTAAAAGGACACATTTGTACCTTTTTTAAAACTAATGGGTACATATTAGTACCTTAGAGTAGTAATACGTACCCTTAAGGTACTAATATGAACGATTACTATTAGGGGTAAAAAAAGGTACAAAGATGTCATTTTAAGGGAATTGCTCCAGGGACAAGCTGTTGTACCCCAAAAGGTACAATTCAAACCCTTATTTTTCTGTGTTACTAACATTTATGTGGCTGTTCATCCATCCATCTAACTAACTAATCAACCAATTAACTTTATCCATCTTGTTGGTTAGTCCAGTTTAGTTACCTTAATTTATCCTGTTCCTAACTAACATCTTTGTGCCTATTCATCCATCTGTTTAACTAACTAATCAACCAACTAACTTCTATCAGTCCATCTAGTTGGTTACTTCAATTTAGTCACCTTATTTTATCTTTTTCTCATGTTCCTAACAAACATCTATGTGACTATTCATCCATCTATCCAACTACTTAACCGTTAAACCAACTATTTTCTATCTATCTATTTGGTTGGTTCAATTTAGTAACCATTTTCCTGATATTTCTCCTGTTCCTAACTAACATTTATGTGGCTATCCATCAACTGAAATATCTAAACATTCAACCAATTAATTCATATCTGTCAATTGGTAAGTTCAGTTTAGTTACCTTATTTTCCTTTGTTCTTAACTAACATCTATATGGGTATACATTTACCTATCTTTCTAGCTAACTAACTAGTAAACCAGCTAACTTTATCCATCTAGTTGGCTAGTTTAGTACATGTGCCTTACTTTCTACTGCTTATCCTGTTCCTAACTAACAGCTTTGTGTCTGTCCATCTAACTAACCAATCACCCAACTAACTTTATCCATCTAGTTGGTTAGTTTAGTATGTGTGCCTTACTTTCTACTGTTTATCCTGTTCCTAACTAAAAGCTTTGTGTCTGTCCATCTAACTAACCAATCACCAAGGTCAAGGTTTCTTTATTCGTCACATAATAAATTATACAGGGTATAATCAGAAGTGAAATGTAAATCAAATCAGGTCCGCTCAGTGGACAGTGCAAAATAATAATTAAATTTATCATAAAAGTAACACAACACAACATCAGTAAGTATATATTATATATATATATAATATAATAGGTAAAAAAAGAGAAATAAAGAGTAAAATGTGCAATAGAATAAAAAGTGCAAAAACAGTATATTGGGACTTAATAAATAGTAATATGAAAAAGAGGGATGTGCAAGAGGGATGTGCAAACGGGTTGTACTGGGTATGTACACATAGCAGCAACTATGTGTACCCAACTAACTTTATCCAACTAGTTGGTTAGTTAAGTACATTTACCTTACTTTCTCCTGTTCCTAACTAACATATTTGTATCTAACTAACTAATTAACCCAACTTTATCCATCTTGGTTAGTTCAGTTACCATAATATTCCTGTTCCTAATAAACATCTATGTGGCTATCTATCCAACCATCTAACCGATGAACCAACTAACTTCTAGCTGTCCCTCTAGCTGGTTAGTTCAGTTTGGTCACCTTTATTTTTCCTGTTCAGTAAAGCCACTGCGAGGCTCACAGAATAGAAAACAAGGGTCTATAAAGAACATGAGATGTAACTTTGCACCGTGCGCTGTCTGTCACGGCCTCAGCCCGCCATATGGCCTCATGTGTGTGATCCTGCTGTGGTGTGGACTCCGAGAGACCTCTCAAATACCACATGACCCATAAACCTTCAGCTCCCACAGTGGATCTGTGACAGGGGACGTGTCTAGAGGTGCTTTTGGCCTGTTAGACGTGCTCTGTTAGAGAAAAAGACGAGTGTGAGAGAGAAGCAGAGGTCCCACGGTTCAGGTTACAGCTCTGGCTACATGAGAGGTCGAGAGACAGTTACAAGGAGATAAGCTCACAGTGGGAGAGAGAGGAGGGCTGTCAGGGGAAATTGGCTGCCAGGCTTCTTGATTTGTGTCTCTGCTCGGCTCCTGCCAGCACAATAACCTCCCAGCATTCCTCTCATTCCTCTTCACTTCCAGTGTCCTCTCTCACACATGCGCGTATCCATACCTACAGCTGTCGCTGAGTTTCACACTTAAAACACAGGGCAGAACGAATTAATTGATGTGCAGGTTTACAGTAGAGCGAGCAGCTGAATTAAGCTGTCATGTAGAGCTTATAAAAAGGGTTCAGATAACAGTTAATTAACATTTTATTTGTAGAAAATATGGTAAGACTGTATTTTAGGGACCAATTCTCACTATTTACTAGTTGCTTATTAGCATGCCTATTATTAACATATTGGTTGTTTATTAGTGCTAATAATAAAGCACATATTCTGCATGACAATATACTACATCCCTAATCCTACCCAATACCTAAACTTAACAACTACCTTACTAACTATTAATAAGCAGCAAATTAGGAGTTTATTGAGGCTAAAGTCAGTTAATTGCTTGTTAATGGTGATAATTGGACTTTAATTTAAAGTTTGACCAAAAATATATAATCTTTTTTTATAATTGTTCCTTTCTTGTAGTCTCTTAAAGGCAATTTGAAATGATAAATAATCATATTAAATTAATATTTAATGCACATTTCTGGTCTAATTATTAAGTGTTATTTTAGAGATAAACTGTTTGTCTCTTATCTTTTGATTTCATATCTGAAATGACTTTTTGGTTAATATCACATGCACGTCTATTTTAATGTTTATGTTAACCAATAGGCTAATTTAGACTTTGTTTTAGCAAATTCTCAATCAATTCTTGCATGTAATTTCACAGTCCAATCAATTCCCAATTCCTTTAATATCCAGTTTTATTCAAGAATGCATTGCATTACAAGAGTTAGGTGGGTTGCAAATGGCATTTTTCTGCACTATTGACACCTAATGTAGTTGCAAAAATAATGAAATAATTGTGGCTTCCACCTTAAATTTCAGTTGTTTATATAGCACCTTTTACAATACAGTGGCAAAACTGCCTAATTTCCTTTTTGTAATCATCATATAATCATTGCTTTAATGTGTTCACTGTTTCTGCTTAATTGAAAGTGTGACATTAACTTACTGCATGATTTGTATAATCTGTACATTTCTGCCGTATGTACTGTCACCTCTGATAACAGATCACTCCTAACTGTAATGTAGAAACATTCATTTTCTGTTAAGCTGCTTTGAGACCATATGTACTGTGAAAAGCGCTATACAAATCAATATGAACCAAACTGAATGCACATTGTTCCATAGCAGCTTTACAGAAAATAGAAAAATAAAGACAAAATTATGCTCTCAAGCAGTGTTCATCTATCTCTTTTATTACATTAATATTAATAGCAATACCATTAATTTCAGGGAGTGCGATGAACCCATGGCTCACTCTGCAAGCTCCGCCTCCAGTCTGGACAGCCACGCCCCCTCCGAAAGCAGCCAACCACAGGGAGTTCGGTGGGAGGAGCAGCAGAAAGTTATGGCGTTAGAGCACCTATGTGGGGTGTTCAGAGTTGACCTGGGTCACATGAGGTCACTGCGTCTCTTCTTCAGGTCAGACGAGATCCTATAAGAGTCCAGAGTTTATTTCAATATCCATGCATTCTGATTTGTTTTTATTTTCAATTGTTTTTAATATCTCTCCTATTTATCTGTGCTTTTTGAAACTCATTTGAATAGTCCCTATTTGAATAGTTTCTGGCTATTTACACTGTTGTGTTGAATCTTTTTCATAAGTCTCTGTTTTATGAAACGCCTCATATATTTAATTCACCTCCTTGTATTACATTACTGCTCTCATTTTAGGAAATTTTGTTATAGCTATAGCCGCAAGTTATAAATCATTATTCCTTAACCTCAGGCTGATTTTGTTCTAGATATTAAAATATTTCTGTGGTGTGAATAAAAATCTAATGTTTCTGTGGTTTATGGAAAATATGCATTAATAGTCCTTTTATGAAGAGGAAATACAATATAACAAATGTTATTACTGAGGAAAAAGTCAGTGCAAACAATAGAGAACTCATCATAACTTACTCACGGGAGAGAAAAGCACATCCTGATCTTTTAGTGAACTCGTATCTTTGATCTCCAGGATGTGGTGTTGTGTCCAGACCAGCCCTGTGAATGTGTGTTGTGTTTATGCATGTGTTCCAGCGATGAGGCCTGCACCTGTGGGCAGCTGGTCATCGCCAGCAGAGAGAGCCAGTACAAGATCCTTCACTTCCACCACGCGGGGCTGGATAAACTGGCCGAGGTGTTTCAGCAGTGGAAATGCTGCAGGGAGACGCAGCTCAAAGACCAGGTCTGGAGAGTCTAACAGCATTTATATGCAAGGCTCACACTCTCATATACACTAATGCTCAAAAGTTTGGGATCTGTAAGATAATGTTTTTGAAAGAAGTCTCTTATGCTCATTTGATCAAAAATACAGTACAGACAGTAATATTGTGAAGTATTAGCACAATCTGACATTTTAATTTTTTATTATTTTAATGTATTTTCCGCTACTGAATTTAAAAAAAGGTAATTGCGAGTTTTTTCTTTTTTTCTCAGAATTGTCTGAAATAAACTCGTAATTGCGAGTTATAAAAGTATAATTCTTAGGGAAAGAAGACATATGTTCTCAGAATTGCGAGTTTCTGAGTTTTCTGAGAACACTCAATTCTGACTCACAATTATTTACAAATTGATAAATTGCAATGAAGTCACAATTTTGAGAAATAAAGTTGCAATTCTGAGAAAAAAAAACAATTGCAAGGAAAAATAAGTCAGAATTTTTACTTTATTCCTCAGAATTCGGACTTTATAACTTGCAACGGCAAGTTTATATCTCAATTCTGAGAAAAAAGATGAGAATTGCGAGATATAAACTTGCAATTGTGAGAAAAAAGTTATTACAGATTAGTTAATTATAAAAAAGTAGGGTTGTTCAACTGTATCGAAAAGTCCTCCGTACCACAAATCGTTTTTTCTTGAACAGATCTTAATTATGCCCGCTATAAAAAGTTGCTTAGCAACTCAACAATACTAGGGTTGTTCGAAAAGTACTATCCAGTGGCCCCCAAAAGTCCTCCGATTCTGGCATCGTATGGCCATCGGCGAGTTTTCTTGAACCCACGATCCGATACCATGTTCTTACCACCATGTAACACAAGACCTATAATTATGCCCGCTAGCTTTGCTTAAACTGCTCAAAAATCAAAAATCACTCGCTCGCATGTACTGTATGGAGCCAGTGGAAAGGGTCTACCCCCCAAAAGTGAACCGCACTGAACCATACCGTGCCGTAATGCAGTGGAAAAGCGCCAATGGAAAAGCAAGCCAATAATATAGATCGGCTTTCTCTTTCCGTTTGCTCTATAATTGCGGGCTGCTTTTCCGGTTTGCTCTATTTGTTCATACTTGAAGTAAACTTTTTCCCGTTTGGTGATTAAATAAACCGTTTTATACTGCCGCTTGAATTGAATGCGACGCGTCCAGTGTGTGTCTGTGATAACCTGAGAGTTTGACGTAGACGCAGCGCTGTGCTTGTGCCCGATGTGAGACTGCCGTATTTTGTTATCTTGATTAGACAATCATCAAGTGTTCTAGAAGCAGTTCAAGTGTTAGAGCATGTATACAATATCCATATGTATGTCATATCAGTGCTATGGCCTTTGCTTGGATATTTAGGTCGCGGTGATTTTGCAAAGTCAGACATGTTCCTGGATCAACCCTACCCATAATTTATCCTAAAAATCAGAGGGAAATGATAGCTGAATTTATTTATTAATTGTATTTAATAATGTTAATAGTATTATATATTACTGTAATATTAATTATTATTTATTAACGGAGCATATTACATATTTACATAGTGTAATAGTACATATTATTAAGCATACACAATGCTCATGTGAGCAGAAAAGCAAAGTCTTTCCACTGATGGAGAAACAGTTTTTTTTTTTTTTTTTTTTTCATTAGAATAACATGAATTAGGCCAGGGACATTGATTAAGAAAGTTAATAGGCTCCGTTTGGAATTCTTGTTGTCTTTAATGTAAGATGTTTAGTTAAAAATGTGTTTATATGTCTGTGTTATTCATATAGACTGTATTGTTGATGCAGTTTTTCCCGTCCTGTATCACCCTCTTCCCACTCCAGGTGTCGGATGAGAAGTCATGTATGCAGTTTTCTATCCGTAGACCCACGTTACCGTCTGCTGAGATGCACCCAGAGGAGCGTCTGTATCGGCGGCTGGACGTCAACTCTTGGCTCCGGCATCTCAATAACAACGGACAGGTGGTGGAAGAGTACAAGCTCAGGAAGGTCAGCCTGACTAACAGCTGTTAATCAAATAAGAAGCAGCATTACTTGTCGAAGTTGGTCTTTTCAGTGCTTTATATTTGAATGGCATTCTGGTTCTTGTTGTAGCAATATTTGTCTGAAATGTGCAGTCATAGAGGACTGACCCAATGTCTTTGTTCTCTCAGGTGATCTTCTTTGGGGGCGTTGACCCATCCATCCGTGGTGAAGTGTGGCCCTTCCTGCTGCACTACTACAGCTACGACTCCACGTCTGAGGAGCGGGAAGCCTGGAGACTGCAGAAGCGTGAGAAGTACCAGGAGATCCAGCAGAGGAGGTTAGTGAAGAGACTAGTGCTCATCTAGAAGCCAGTTCCACACCCAGGCTGCCATGCTTTCCCTGTTACAGTTTAATATTCTGCAAATAAAATGAGAAAAACCAGTGTTACACTTTTACATTTGTTTTGCTGTAGTTGTCGTCTTTCACATTTCAATTGTAACTTTTAATGTTCCAATCATTTTGACCCAGGAGGATTTTCTTACACACAAGCCGCGATTAAGATGTGCACGGCTGCGGTTACTGAAACCACATCTACGCAACTCCCCACATCGTGATGTACTGCGGTTACTGAAAACACACCTGCAAATATTTCCACATCGTGGTAGACATGTGGGGGCGTGTTTGAACGAGGCATTTTAGGGGGCGTGGCCTTTTAAAGAATTAAAGAATATATTTTTTTTGTTTTGAGACTTTAGTCTTTGCAACTTCAGGGATCTTATCTATCCACAATCAGCTTGTAACACACCAAAGAGAAAGCAAAACTTGAAATCGCATCACATGACCCCTTTAATGCACTTTATTCTGCACATATGCTGGAATACAACACCAGTCATGTGTCATTATTTTTTAAATTAAGATTTACAGATCACCTGAAAGTTGAATAAATAAGATTTCCATTGATGTATGGTTTGTTAGGATCAGACAATATTTGGTTGAGAGACAACTATTTCAAAATCTGGAATCTGAGAGTGCAAAAAAAAATATTCATAACATCACCTTTTAAAGTTGTCCAAATTAAATCCTTAGTAATGCATATTACAAATAAAAAATTAGGTTTTGATATTTACGGTAGGAAATGTACAAAATATCTTCTTGGAACATGATCTTTACTTAATATCCTAATGATTTTTGGCATAAAAGAAAAATTTATAATTTTGACCCATACAGTGTATTTTTGGCTATTGCTACAAATAAAGAGTTTATTTGCAAAAACGGAAAATATTAATAACATTTTCAAAAATCATCATGTTTTTTGTGTGTTTTATTGTGTTAGTTAGCTGTAATTTTTTTAACCTAATCAAAATAACCCAACTGCAGTTTAATTGTGATTCATTTATATAGTAAAAAATGAATATAAATAATTGCTGCATTATTTGTTGGGTGCAAAATTAAATTGAGCTTTCATAATTTAGTAGAATTTAAAAGAAAAGTAAATGACATGAGTTGTAAATTAAGTATTGCAGTGTACTCAATAATTGATCATATTGGTGATCAATGTATATTTTTGCAAAAAAAAATTGTCAAAGGCATGTATAAATTAAAATGATTTTATTATCTTTAAATGATAATGAAACCTGTATTTTTTGTTAACATTTTTATTATTAATTTCATTGGCAAGATTAAAATGTAACTGCTATCTGTTTAAAACCTATAAAACCCTTATTCATGTACGTTTCGCTGATGTATGTTACCATCGTCACTGCTAATATAAGAGAGCTGTGGCTAATCATTGCTAGCTGGTCTCTCCTCTCACTTCTGCTGATGTCATGATAAAAACACGAAGCTACACCCAGTTGTTAGGTTGCTCGCTTCTGTTTGAACTGGCTGGTTGACATAACCTGTTGTTTACTAAATGTGATCTTTCTTGAGTCTGAAACTGGAGATTTGCCATGTAAACTGAGCTGCTGTGAAACATCAGGCTAGCTGATCCTCCAGCTTTTCTAGTTAGATGATGTTTGGGTTTGTGGTTGCTGAATCACTCGGAGCCTCGGGAGTCAGGATCATTACATGAAATCAAAAATACACCTTTAACCGCTTTAACCGCTTGCTGTTGTTTTCAGTCATATCTCAGCCTCAATCTTATGAAAACGTCTGGCTAAGCACTTTTAGTCAGGTTTGTTATTTCAACTACCAGAATTGTTCAAATGTGTCTTGCCAACAAATGTCCTTTTTTGCTACTCTGTAGGTAGAACTATATTTATCGCATGACCATTTGACTAATGATTATTACTTGCATGTCTTATTATACTGTAAAACCCACTGTGAGTCTCTAGCAGCCGAGTCATAACCAATCCATACATGTGTGCAGATATACTCTATATTGCCAAAAGTAATGAAAGGTTTGACTACTTTAGTAATTTCCATGAGTACAAATCTTAATGTTTAAGCATATAATGATATTCTAGGGAATTGTGTGCTTCTAATTTTATAGCAACAGTTTGGACAGAACCCTTTTCTATTCTAACATGACAGTGTCTCTGTGTATAAGACAAGAATCAAAGAGAAATGATGATTCAGTCAGTGTGGAAGAACTTGACTGGTCTGCAGAAAGACAAGTCCTAATCCCAGCTGAACACCTCTGGTGTGACTTTAAATACAGACCTTGAGCCAAAAATTCATCACCAAACACCAATGACTTGTACATATGGGTACAGTCATTTCAAAACTGTTGCAACAGAGGTGGAAATACAATTTTAAGTACATTAATTTATTTGTTCCCACAGTTTGGAAGTGCCTTTTTCTCTTCTAAGAAGGGGGTGTACCAGTACTTTTGTCCATATAATGAATGTACAAGTCATTGGTGTTTGATGATGAATTTTTGGCTCAAGGTTATTAATATTAAAATATGTTTTATTTCTTCACTGGTCAAATTTAGCTCTATATAGAGACCGTGAAGGAGAGAGATGAAACGCAGTAAAGAAATTAAAATTACTAAAAAAGTGCATGCGTGCGAGAGAGAAGCGTGTTGCTGAGCAGCGAGTGCTCTGGACCTCGAGGGGCGAGAGGGGGAGTCAGAGAGCGATGTGGGAATACTTCACACAAACACAGGTCTCGAAACACTTACATGAAGTTGCATCAGGTCTGGCATCAATTCCAGCAAAACAAACAGTGTTAATGAAATCCCACCTGCTTGTTCTGAGAATGTGTATAGCAGAGGGACCGCCGTGTTTCAGGACGGGAATGTTACCGCCTTAGACCTGGTGCTTCATGTCCTGTCCTGACTGTTCTGTTCTTTTTCCACTTTTTTCTTCTTTTGTCTAATTTTGGGGTTTTCTTTTTTTGAATTCCTTTTTTCAGTTCTGTTCTGTTCTTTTTATTTATTTATTTTCTCGTTTGATTTAATGTTATTGTATTTTTTTTCTTCTGACATGTGACTTGTCATAACTGCCCCCCCCCCCCCTTTACCTCTCATCTTTCTCACAGCGGTTGATCTCTTCCGCTTCTGCGTCTCCCTCCACAGGTTGTCCATGAGTCCAGAGGAGCACAGCGAGTTCTGGAGGAAGGTCCAGTTCACTGTTGATAAAGATGTCGTCAGAACTGATCGAAGCAACATGTTCTTTAGAGGAGAGAACAACACCAATGTAGAAATCATGAGGTTCTTATTTCATTCTTCCCATAGAAATATTTGCTTGCATTTAAAAACGCCAATTCGATAGGATTTTACAAAGCTGCCACATCATACTTACTATATTATATTACTTTAATAATTATTTTAATTTATACCTTTTATAATAATATTTTACTATAATAATATCAAATATATTTTTATTTGAAAAATAATAAAAAATTGAAGCTGCTAAGTCATATTTAAAATGTAATTATATTCAATATTGTTGTAAATATGAATATTATTATTATAACAATTTATTTTACTAATATTAAACCAATTAATTATTCTTATTAATTATTATCTGAAAAAAACTGAAAATTGAAAAAATTGAAGCTGCTAAGTAACACTTAAAATGTCAAAATATATTATAGTACATTATAATAAATATATAATAACTATATTACTTTTAATTAAAAGTAACAATACTTATTATTATTATTATTATCTAATTGAATTGACATTCATATGTTTTAAGTCTATTCAAATACCATTTGAGGGCACTGTGGTTATAGATGAGTTTAGACAGTTTTGGACAGTGCTCAGCGTAAAATGAACCCCCTTTGAAAAGTAACATTTTAAGCAATATCTAATGAACACAAAAACATTTTCAAAATGTGACAAGACTTTTTATATAACATCTATTAATAAATATCTAATGACAAAAATGTTCTTAGTATATTATTTTAATTATAATTAAACAGATTTATATAAAACTTATTTAAGTCAACATTTTGGAAAATGTTTTTGTGTTCATTGAGATATTGTTTAAAATGTTACTTTTCAGACTCGTTTACACTGGACTGTATATATGAGGATTTTCTCCTTGGTTATGGCTTTTTCAGTGTATTATTAAGCAAAAAGCCTGTGTTTGTTTTACACGATGCATTATTTATAAGGTTTACTGAAGATACATTTGTCTCCCAGGCGTGTCCTGTTGAACTACGCCGTGTTTAACGCAGACATGGGCTACTGTCAGGGCATGTCAGACCTGGTGGCTCCTCTTCTGACCGAGATCCAGGATGAGAGCGACACGTTCTGGTGCTTCGTGGGTCTCATGGAGAACACCATCTTCATCAGCTCTCCTAGAGATGAGGATATGGAGAGGCAGCTGGTGAGGATGTCTCACATGGTGTAAATGCAGAGTAAATGTTGTTATTTGCTATAGTTGTGTGTACGTGTGTGTCCAGATGTACCTGCGTGAGCTCCTGCGGCTGATGCTGCCTCGCTTCCACCAGCATCTGACCCGGCTGGGTGAGGACGGCCTTCAGTTGCTGTTTTGCCACCGCTGGGTTCTTCTGTGTTTCAAGCGTGAGTTCCCTGACGCTGAAGCCCTGCGCATGTGGGAGGCCTGCTGGGCACATTATCAGGTACAGCACGATATCAGGTTAAATCTGGAGCTTCTGCATGAGGTATTTGTTCACCAGATATGACTCGGGTATTAATTAAGATGCACCATATACTAATACTGTTGCCATAAAAGGCTTTGTACATAAAACAGATACTTCTTGGGATGGTTTGTACAAATACTGACATTTATCCTGATCTGTGACTGTTCATTGTTTTTGTAGGTTACGCTGTTGATTCAGTTTTTAGTTGTCCAGTAAATGTCCTCTTTTATTTTAGCTGTGTATTTGTATTTTATAGACGTATATACAGTGCTGTTCAAGCGTTTGGGGTCAGTGAGAGTTTTAATGTTTTTTAAAGAGGTTTTCTGCTCATCACGGCTGCATTTGTTTGATCTAAAATACAGAAAAAAATATTTTGTGAAATATTATTGCAATTTAAATAACAGTTTTCTATTTTAATATACCTTAAAATATAATTTATTCCTGTGATGTAAAGCTGAATTTTCAGCATCATTACTCCAGTCTTCAGTGTCACATGATCCTTCAGAAATCATAATAATATGCTGATTTATTATCAATGTTGGAAACTGTTCATATTTTTTGGGACCTGTGATACTTTTTTCAGGATTCTTTGATAAATAAAAAGTTAAAAAGAACAGTGTTTATTCAAAATATTAATTTTGTGTTACAATAAACACTACTATTCAAATGTTTGGGGTCAGTATTTTATTTTTTTAAGAAATTAAAAATAAAATAAATAAATAAATACTTTTATTCAGCAAGGATGTATTACATGGATTCAAAGTGATACATTGTTAGAAATGTTATTGATTTAAATTTTCAATATATACACAAACTCAGCTAAAATTGTATTTTATTAATATTTAATTAAAAATATATATATATATATATATAATATTTGTTTTTATTCTTTACAATAAATTATTGACCTTTTAATTTGCAGTATTATTATTATTATCATTATTATAATAAATGAAAATGAAACTCTATGACAGCTTATACTTTTGCTGGTAAAATAATGGCATATTATGCAAAACATTACAGATTATATACAATTATTCTTCATAAGGTTACCTTATTTGATGTTTTTATGTTTTCCTTTGTTTTTGACACATATTCTGGCTACTGTTTTCAGTGTTTTAGTGTTTATTCATATTTATTTATTTATTTAGTCAATATTTGCTCACACACCGATTCATTACAATTAAATCTCACATTTAAAATGCACATTCAAAAGTAGAGATGTTTTTGAAAAGCCTTCATAGGTTAAATGTTGTGTGGTTTTGTGGTAATGTTGGTTTCTCCTTTGCAGTCATGTACAGTTAGTTTCCATTTCTTTTCAGAGGTTTATTTCTCTTATTTAGGGTTCTTAGTATGAACACTTCAAGGAGATTTTGGGTGAAGGTTCAAACCGATGCATGATGTAGAAATCTCTGAAGCCATGGAAACCCAAACGAAGTTGTTTCTTAAATGCTCTTTCGCTGGATAGATGCTAATTTTCCCCATTTAGATAAACGAATGGGTGTCTGTATCACTTTACGAATCTGCAGAGAGTCTAATGAAGATGAGATGCTAATTATCAGGTTTCCACAGAATCCATTTGCATACATTGGCATGGTAATAACGAGGTGATTTTGGGGAGCAAAGTGGTTTGTCTCCTCGTTGCCCCCTCATTTGCATATCAACATTTATTTACTGCTTTTTAATTGGCTCTTTATGCATTTGGCCTTCACGATCCGTCATTTCATTGGCTGTTTTGGCTCAGTGTGTTGCAGGGCTGCAGTTATATGTTTTCTGTGTGTGGATGTGTATGTTCTGTGACAGACGGACTACTTCCACCTGTTCCTGTGTGTCGCCATCATCGTGCTGTACGGCGATGATGTTACAGAGCAGCAGCTCGCTACAGATCAAATGCTGCTGCACTTCAGTAACCTCTCCATGCACATGAATGGAGAGCTGGTGCTGAGGAAGGTATGAACAGAGCTCCTCATGGTTATGTATGCTGTGTCTTTGTGTCATCCAGAAGTGATGCATCTCTCTAGCGCTGCATACAAAACATATTTTTCTTACAGCAGCAAAAGTTGGAGATCTCTGGAGAAATATTTCTCAAAATCAGAATTGTACCGTAGAGATTATGATAGAAACAAACGCACCCTGTTTTGGTCAACCTGATATTATAGTCCTGATACCAACAAACATTAGGTTGAGCAACTGATAATATGTTAAATAAAGTGTGCGTCCAACAAAATATTTTTGATAATATAATAATAATTATATAAATTATATAAATAAAATCATTTAAATACAAATTTCAATAAAAA
This sequence comes from Ptychobarbus kaznakovi, assembly GCA_027422405.1. Lineage (NCBI taxonomy): Eukaryota > Metazoa > Chordata > Actinopteri > Cypriniformes > Cyprinidae > Ptychobarbus > Ptychobarbus kaznakovi. Next base: position 21,891,292 of record CM049807.1, read on the forward strand.
ATGTATTCAGTGTAACACAAAAAGTGAATTTTTGAAATAAAATTGTTTCTTCATGTATTTATTTATTTATTAATTCATTTATTGATTGAATAAAAGAATGTGTAATCATATATAGAGTAAATGAGAACTGTCAATGTGAAGCTACAAAAATAATACAAAAAATAATAATCTCTAAGAGAAACTTGAACAAATATCATTTTGTGCTCCACAGAGGAAAAAAGAAATATGGAAATTATATTAGTAATGTAGAAAGTAATATGGTAATAGTAAATTATGATCAATTACACATTTTCAGGTGAAATATTTTTTAATGAGATACTAAATTATTACTGAATAAATTAGCTTATTTATTTCTTGATATTGATTTTTTTGCAGTGTTTATTGATTTTATTTCGCACTGTTTTATAATTTACTTATTTATTTATGCACTTTTTATTTACTTTCCACTATTATTTATTTAGATTTATTGTATTTACATTATTTGTATTTTGTATTTATTTTATTTGCACTTTATATTTATAGTTTACTTTTGTTTTAATTTATAAATATTTTGCAATATTTATCTATTTATCAATGTTATTATTTAATTTGCACTGTCTATTTACCTACATTCATGCATTTGGCAGACACTTTTATACAAAGCAGCTCACATTGCATCAAAGTATACATATTTTGTGAGTTTGTGCATTTCCTGGGAATCAAACCCTTGGCATTGGGATTATCTACTGTTTTAGCTACAGGAATGATTTTATTAAATAAAAAAAAAGCTAAATATGAATTGTAATATAATATATTTAGCAGTGTTTTTGCCTATTGTTTTTTTTCAGTTCTCAGTCCATCTTTCTTTCTGTCTTTGTCTCTAATCTTAGGCACGGAGCCTGCTCTATCAGTTCCGCCTTCTTCCCAGAATCCCCTGCAGCTTGCACGACCTGTGTAAACTGTGCGGGCCAGGAATGTGGGACAGCCGTTACATCCCGTCCATAGAATGTTCCGGAGACCATCCCGACTCTCAGAGCTGCCCCTATGGAGGCACCGCCACCCCCGAGAGCCCACCCTTACCCAGCCCCAACCAGCCCAACGAGGGCAAGAGGGGCTCCAAGACACGAGACATTTTCACTTTCCACAAGCACTCCTGACTCGAGCACGCTTCAGGAACACCAATACCCATAAGGCTTAGCCTCTGAGCCGCATTTCAGGTTTCCATTGTGTTGGTATGAATCACTGCCTCGTGCATTAAGGGTACCAATGTTGACAACCTGAGGAACTTCATCAACTTGTGTTTCATCAATAATTATCACAAACAATCAAGACTAAGTCTTCATCCATCTTTCATGACATCATGCGAACTGACATCTCAGAATACTTGGTATTTTTATATTGACGATGTATGCATGTGTTTGTTTGTGTTTGTTACCACAGTCGAAGGTTGTGTTTTTCTGTTTAGTTTGTGTTTTACTGCATATTTTTGTTGCTTTTTGTGCAGTTCTCAACTATGAAATCAAACAATCATCCAAAATGAAGTGGGATACTGTTATCACTGGTTCTCTGACATCAAAACATTGTTTTTTGACCATCTATGCCTTTCATATCCTCACAATAAATATGATGATATAGAGGGAGAAGATCTTCCTGTTATCTTGAGTCCTTGAAGATCTTGAAGTCAATGTGAAATTAAAATTGATGCTATTATCTGACATGTTTAGGCTGCTTTTTTTCAACAATATGCCACAAGTCTGTCGATTGAGTTTTCCCCTGAATATTATTTTAAAATAACAATCAATTATTAAATTTACCTGAGCATTAATATAGGCCCACCTGTTAAATCATAAAAAAGCGATTTGCAGTTTTGTGTGTTTGTTGTGAAACATTGCGTCCGTGTTGATGTGGTTAACCCGCAGCTATAGCAGAAGGTCTTAATCTTCTTCACCAGAACAGAATGAGCTTTAATCCAAAAACCCAAGAGGGAGTATGACTTTAATTAGTTTATCTGGCGATGGAGCGCGCGCTCGGAGATTAGACACCGTGCCTTGAGTGTGTCTGGCGTCTTTGCGGTTCCCCAGAGCCTCTTTAAAAGGTAGATATCGTCAAATTGCTGTCACAAGGTAACATTAGACTCTTTAAGAGCAGCTCTGCCTCTCAACACGCGGTCTCCGTCAGTGACGGGCGTTATGGGCTTTCGCAAGCCATTAGGCGAATGGGCTGCTCTCTGAGGCACGGCCGAGGGATCTAGAAAGGGTTTGGGGATGACGACATGCTTGTGAGATTATTAGAGGACAGCCACTTTCCATTGACGGTCATTTATATGCCTGCTGCTTTACGGTGATGTTTTTATGCATCAAAGCTGTTGCTGATTACGCGGACGTTTTATATAGTCCAGCGTCAGAGAATATCACGTGTACTTACGAATCTATTACAGTTTATTAAGCAACACCAAGTGATGCATGTAAAGGATGTTTGCTTGTCTGAGGCCAATTAACCACGGTCTTATTACAGCAACTCACGTGAAACACAAGGTGGTGAAAACAAGCAATGGAAAAAAATAAGGAAGGTTTTGAGACAAGCTATTACAATTTTAAGTTAATTTATTTTATTATTTTAATTCAAGCTTAAATTCTCATCAAGATTTATCTGGCAAGCTCAACGGTCCATGTTTAAACCGAAACCAGGCGCCATGTTAAATGAAGCGCGCGTGGATGATGACCAGGCTGTCAAATCGCCTTTACACGATACCATTTTCAGCTTAAAACGGAAAACTTCTTATGTTTTGGTCATTCACATGCATGACTTTGGGTGTCTGAAACAAGGTGAAAGTGTATGTTCTCCGTATCAGCTACATAAACATGACAACTGCGTCTTATGTGTACACAAGTGCTTACATTACTTTGGCAACTAGGCCTAGAATCTGTGTAGCAAAACTCAATTTGAAATATAATAAAGTAAAACATCCAGATACATCACAGTAATTTGAGCAAAATATGCTTGTTTTTTACATAAAAATAATGTCATGTTGATATGAAAATTTAATTTCTTACTTTTGCCTTTAAATTATTTTTGTGAGATTCACCCAGCAAAATGACAAAATAGATATAACATAGAAAAATGATTTTCCTTTAAGCCGTTTGTTTATGTTTGTTTGCTTGTGTCTAAACAGAAAGATGATTAGATCACGTATGATCATGAAAACCTAGATCAGAAACACTGTTGTGGGTTGGTTTGCTGTTTTCTGTTGCAGGTAGTTTAGCAAAACCAGCAAATTAGCTTGCATCATCTGGCTTTTCATTGACGTGCAAAAACGTCAGAACACACAATGGCAGTCCGTCTCTGTTTGGTTAAAGCATGAGCGAACACACTCATAAAAGCAAACACTTACCCGACTAAAAGACCCAGATGTTGTGAGCTAATATATGCATTTAGCCAATGGACTGTTAAAATACACAGGCCGGAGGTCTGGAATAAGCTTTAATTTCCTTTGGCTTTCCATAATGGAAGTCAAAAATACCTTTTCCATTTCCTGTGAGCGAGCTATTTCTGGAAAGCTCAATCTGATAAAACCACAATGCAGGTAGCAACACGAAGATATCATGAGCCATTTCACGGCCGTCCTTGACTGTGTTCCTAGCAGTATCAGGTTGCTTTTATTAAATTAAACCTGTGTACTCTCTTAACATTAATGCTTTAATATTGCATTTACCATGGATTATCCCAAAAAGCTTTTTTGAAAAAAGTTAGACCTTATGAAAGTGGATTTTAGAGTGTGTGTGTGCGTGTGTGTGTGCAGGGGCGGATTTAGTGAATTGGGCCCCAGGCAGTCGCCTACCTTTGCCTAATGGATAAGTCCGCCCCTCTGTGTGTGTGTTCATGTTCTACCCTGACCTACTTTAAGTGTTTGGTTTTCCCGCCGTGTCTGTGTCTCCTCCTCTGTCTTTGAACGACAGGGCTGGTTGCAGGAAGAGTGAAACTGCAACGATTGCTGTGTTATTGCCCCTAATTATCAATTATCAGGACCAGACCGGCCCACCTGCAGCAGACTGCTTACTAATAAACCCTGGTCATTGACCAGCCCTGCAAGACTGCATTTATTTGATGAAAAATAGAGTAAAAAACGGTAATATTGTGAAATATTGTTGCAATGTAAAATAATTGTTTTCCATTTTAATATATTTTAAAACCGTAATTTTATTCCATATATGTGTGTGTGTGTGTGTGTGTGTGTGTGTGTATTCATAAAAACGGCCTTTTTACTTGATATTCTCTCTTAAGTTCTCTCTTAAGCAAATTTTAGCCTTCATTTCTGATCTTAAAAATTTGCATACATTTATTTAAACCAATTTAAAAGATCACTGGTCTGTGTTTAAACAGCCTTATTGGTTTAATTAATGCATACGAGTAGTTCTACATCAGGGGTGTCAAACTCAGTTCCTGGAGGGCCGTAGTTCCAACCCTGCTCCAACACACAAGCCATGTAGTTTTCAAATAAGCCTGAAGACTTGATTAGCCAGATCAGTGCGTTTAATTAGGGTTAAATCCCAGACTGCACTATTAGACCAGATTATCTGACACAATACATGTTTTAGTTTGTGTTTGAGAGACCAAAGTAGAAAAAGCCATGGGTGTGGGAATGCATGATGACACAAAATATATTTCATTTAATTTGCTTTATCAAAACATTTAGAGAGCTGGAGTTGACTGGACAGATATATTCTTAGTAAGTATGAAGTGCATCGATACTGAAGTGCATCCATGTGAAGCGTAGATGTATGATCACTGTCATTTGTGTACACACTGATATGATACATGTATCACCCTGAAGGCCTATAGGACCCTGTGTGTTTCAATGACAAACACAAATCACAGTGTGAAGGCTTTTGTTTGTACATTTAATTCTTTTAATTAGGAATATTCATTTGATTTTGAAAATAAAATTGATGTAATTGAGGCCTGCTCTTTGGTTTGTTTATAGTGTAAGTGCATAACTGCCTGATTAAAGAGCAGTTTATGTTAGAGAAGTTGTATAATAAAAAACTGAGATGACATTGATGAAGCAGAAATGTAAAGGGATTTAATTAGCTGTTTACTGTGTGAATGCATTATCAAAAACTACAATTTGTTTTATTAATTTGCACTTTTGAACATAGCCCAGTGTTATTTTAGTATCATTGAAATACTTTTATAGTTTTTAATAATAGTTTGGACAGCATATTTTCTTTTTTCTTCTTTTTTTAATTTAATTAATAAAAAATATTTTAGCTAAAGTTTGAGTTATTTTGTTGTGGTTTTGTCATTTATAGATATATATATATATATCAGTTTAATGTTTATTTCAGTTATTTTATTTCTATTTTTATGTATATTTTTTATTAGTTATTTATTTATATTTTTTGTTATTTTAGTACATCAAGTTAAACTAAATGAAAATGAGAAATTTCTTGAAAATTTGTTAAAATAAAATAAGTTTAAAATGATTTATTCTATGGCACATTTAATAGGACTATGATTGTATCGATACAAATGCATATTTACATTTATGCATTTAGCAGACGCTTTTATCCAAAGCGACTTACAGTACATTCAGGTTATACATTTTTGTCAGTATTTGTGTTTCCTGGGAATTGAACCCACAACCTTTTGCGCTGCTAACGCAATGCTCTACCACTGAGCCACAGGCATATGTGTTCATAATCACAATACAGGTTCATCACAACTTGTCCTTAAACATCAAGAACAGAAACAAAAAGTATACTCAAAGGATAAAAGTCATTAATATGATGTGCTGTGCTCTGTTCACATTAGAGGATTAGAAAATAATACATTTAATTATTCAACAGTACAGGCCTTGAAAATAATCCCATGCAGCATTCATGAGTTTCAATAAAAAAGATTTAAGCTGAACAGCAGAGAGACGTATCAAATCTTTATGAGATTTAAGCTGGAGAATGTTCCCAGTGGTCCTGGTGTGTTTCCAGCTGGTTATTTCCTTGGCGACGGTTTCCAGGGAGCCACTTAAACTCCCAGATCAACTCAGCTCTGATAAACAAGAGCACTTGAGCGGTTAAAGTGCCCTGTAAATACCGAGACACACCCATGCATATCCTCATATATATTTTTAAATAGTTGTTATGATTGTGCAGCGATATTCCCTGAATTTCTCCACTGGGATCAATTGATGGAAAAAAATATATAATATATTTGACTAAATGATCTCTATTTAGTTCCAGTTGAATGTTGTTAATTGTTCTTCTGACCTTTTATAGCTCGATCTGAACCCCTGTTAATCAATTAATATTGATTGATCAGATATTGATCAGCTGAAAGCCGTTAGCAGGAAGGTCATATTTTTATTCAATTATAGGATGTAGGTAGCCATTATGGCTCAGATTCATCCACCTGCTTTGCACAAGTACATTTGTGTAATGTATTAATTGTATTTTGTCAGGTTGGACTGGGAACATCTGTGAGCTGTGATCTTCATACACAGGATGTGTTTTATGTCTTTCATGAGTCTATACAGGCTGTTTCGGAGAGAAGAGATTTTCTCTGTTTCTTGCTTAGTGTGATTATGAATCACATGCAGACGTTATCAAGGATTATTCACTGAACTCTGACACCCACCCACACAAGGGATAGAAGGAACCATGTTGATTTATTTATTCAATTTTTTGTTTTTGTAATGTGCCCGGCTCGGGACTGGGAAAAGACTTAAGAAAGCAGCTTTTTAGAATCCATGCAGTCCTATGATTTTAAAGCATTAAATTATCTTCTTATTTGGTTCTACTACAAATATTGTTGGCGTGAAAAACCAGAAGGTTGAGTCTTATATGCCAATACACTGTGGTAATACAATCCATGACTTCACTGGAACTTTGAATGGGTACTTCTCGGGAAATGGTGTGATTTATGAAAGTTTTCATAATTTCATGTGAAACGGTTACTGCTGATTTTGTCATCCTAAAAGTAGGCTACATCACAAATACAATTTTTTCCATGGAAATTATTAAACTATAACACCCAGTCTCACAAATTGACTTTATAGGCTATGTGTGACCCTGGAGCACAAAAGCAGTCTTAAGTCGCTGGGGTATATTTGTAGCAATAGCCAAAAACACACTGTATGGGTCAAAATGATCTATTTTCCTTTTATGCCAAAAATCATTAGGATATTAAGTTAAGATTATGCTTTATGAAGATATATTGTAAATGTCCTACCGTAAATATATACAAATATATAAAAACTTTAAAGGCGATTTTCTCAATATTTAGATTTTTTTTTGCACCCTCAGATTCCAGATTTTCAATAGTTGTATCTCGGCCAAATATTGTCAGATCCTAACAAACCATACATCAATACATGGATACATGGAATAGATACATGGAAAGCTTATTTATTCAGATTTTATGTGATGTACAAATGTCAATAAAAATAAAAAGACTGTTATGACTGGTTTTGTGGTCCAGGGTCAAATTTATTCTTAAGGCAAATCATAAAGCACTATACATTATTTCAACCCAGTCAACATAGGATTATTATCTCAGTTTCAGTGTGCCTTTTAATAAATCACCCTCATATAACTGAAACAAATATTAATAGCCAAGGACATTTTTTTTTCAGACATTTGAATATTTTAGAATAGAGTTTCAATTGTAGGTTTAGACAATAAAATGCAGCAAAAGAAGAAAAACAATCTACCATGTAGTCAAAATTTGCCATGATGTCACAATAATGTAAACGTTACTGTGAATTTAAATATGATGTCAGTAGAAAATAAACAGTACAGAACAGAAAGTTGAACAGAAAGTATATGCTACATACACTAATTTTGTCTTTTTGTGTGTGTATTTGCGTATCCTATATGATGGTAATCGAGTTGTTTGGTTCATATGCTACCTACTGTTTATAGCTTAGCCTACACAAACTGCATTGACGTGATTCTGTCATAATCCTCTGTACTCATGACGGGTGTTCACCGTAATTAGAGCCTCTCACTGAGAATACTTTCTGCTGGGAAAATACCTCCACTCAGAGTCAGCCTATCCCCTCTCTGTCGGGACGATTCTGAAATCCCTCTATGACAGACAGCATCCAACCGCTCGTGAATGTAACAGAGCAGGGTCGTGGAAACACTGAGAGGAACACGAGCGTGACTGTAGGTGTTTGTGGTTTGTTGATACTGTGGAAATCTGAGGTAAAGTGAGTCATTTGAAACACAGGATGAGCTGGCATTCACCCCGTCAACTGTATTGTTTTATCCAGTACTGGGGAATAACTATACAAAAGTAGTATACAAAACTATACACTTTGTGTACTAACAAACTACTACTTTCAACAATTAAAACAACCGGTTCATCCTAAACGGCTCTTTCTTTGTAGCACTGGAAAGTTTGAATTATTTTACTGAATCAGTTCATCCCAAACGGTTCTAGTTCTATTTTATTAAGTGCTGAAAAGTTCCAAGTTATTTTATTATAAAACGGAAAGTTCCAGTCCTCGATTCTGATTGGTTGAGCCGTGTTCGAAGCTAATCTACAAACATATATCTTTGTTTTAGTGGTGTCAAACGAATCCAAAATAAAAGTTATTTTTTACATGATATATGAGTGTGTACTGTGTATATTTATTATGTATATATAAATATACACACATGCATGTATATATTTAATAAATATATGTTGTTTATTTATAATATAATATTAATGTATATGTAAATATTTTCACAATATTTACTGAATTTGTGTGTATTTACATATACATAATAAATATATACAGTACACACACTCACCGGCCACTTTATTAGGGACACCTGTTCAATTGCTTGGTAACACAAATTGCTAATCAGCCAATCACATGGCAGCAACTCAATGCATTTAGTCATCTAGATGTGGTAAAGACGACTTGCTGAAGTTCAAACCGAGCATCAGAATGGGGAAGAAAGGGGATTTAAGTGACTTTGAACGTGGAATGGTTGTTGGTGCCAGACGGGCTGATCTGAGTATTTCAAAAACTGCTGATCTACTGGGAATATCACGGACAACCATCTCTAGGGTTTACAGAGAATGGTCCAAAAAATAGGAAATATCCAGTGAGCGGCAGATGTGTGGATGAAAATGCCTTGATGTCAGAGGTCAGAGGAGAATGAGCAGACTGGTTAGAGATGATAGAAAGACAACAGTAACTCAAATAACCACTCGTTACAACCAAGGTATGCAGAATACCATCTCTGAACACAACACGTCGAGCCCTGAAGCAGATGGGCTACAGCAGCAGAAGACCACACCAGGTGCCGCTCCTGTCAGCTAAGAACAGGAAACGGAGGCTACAATTCACACAGGCTCACCAAAATTGGACAATAGAAGATTGTAAAAATGTTGCCTGGTCTGATGAGTCTCGATTTCTGCTGCGTCATTCAGATGGTAGGGTCAGCATTTGGCTTAAAGAACATGAAAGCATGGATCCATCCTGCCTTGTCTCAACGGTTCAGGCTGGGGGTGGTGGTGGTGGTGTAATGGTGTGGAGGATATTTTCTTGGCACACTTTGGGCCCCTTAGTACCAATTGAGCATCATTTAAACGCCACAGCCTACGTGAGTATTCCATCCCTTTATGACTACAGTGTACCCATCTTCTGATGCTACTTCCAACACCGTGTCACAAAGCTCAAATCATCTCAGACTGGTTTCTTGAACATAACAATGAGTTCACTTTACTCAAATGGCCTCCACAGTCACCAGATCTCAATCCAATAGAGCACCTTTGGGATGTGGTGGAACGGGAGATTCGCATCATGGATGTGCAGCCGACAAATCTGCAGCAACTGCGTGATGCTATCAGGTCAATATGGACCAAAATCTCTGAGGAATGTTTCCAACACCTTGTTGAATCAATGCCACGAAGAATTAAGGCAGTTCTGAAGGCAAAAGGGGGTCCAACCTGGCACTAGTAAGATGTACCTAATAAAGTGGCCAGTGAGTGTATCTATATTATGTAAGAAAAAACTTTTATTTTTTATTTTGATTAATCGTTTGACAGCACTACATTGTTTGCGTCTGTGATGCTCAGCAACCACTTTGTTGCAACCACAAATGTTTCTGAGGAACTACATTGTTTGGCTGAAAAATTATGTTATTAATTTCATTACACTTTATTTGATCTGTTTTATCTTGTGAAACCTTATATAGAATAACCATTTTATAAAGCAATAAGCCCCAAGAAGCCGTGGTTTACAGTTAATTTATAAGGGGTGTTGTTAGGCACAGCATTGAATCCGTTCGACGCAACGGTTCTCTCTCCTCTCGTGAATCGTTATTGTGAAACGGTTTCACTCTCATAATCACTGGAAAGTCTAACACTTTGTAGTGAACCGGTTAGTCCTAAACTGTTTTTTTTTCATTAATGTTATGTATTTCATATATAGCGTTAGAAAGTCAGTTAATAGATTCGCTATAAATGATCTTGTAAATCGTTAGTTCTTTCTCTTTCATGGCAGATCTGATTTATTCTAGTAAATCGGTTACTCGTAAGCACTGGAAGTTCGGCTCATTCTAGTGAATCAGTTTGTCCTAAACAGTCCTCTCTCTGTACTGATGGAAAGTCCGGCTCATTCTAGTGAATCAGTTTGTCCTAAACAGTCCTCTCTCAGTACTGATGAAAAGTCCGGCTCATTCTAGTGAATCAGTTTGTCCTAAACAGTCCTCTCTCAGTACTGATGGAAAGTCCGGCTCATTCTAGTGAATCAGTTTGTCCTAAACAGTCCTCTCTCAGTACTGATGGAAAGTCCGGCTCATTCTAGTGAATCAGTTTGTCCTAAACAGTCCTCTCTCAGTACTGATGGAAAGTTCGGCTCATTCTAGTGAATCAGTTTGTCCTAAACAGTCCTCTCTCTCTCAGTACTGATGGAAAGTTCCGCTCATCTAGTGAATCATTTGTTTTTGTCCTAAACAGTCCTCTCTCTGTACTGATGGAAAGTCCGGCTCATTCTAGTGAATCAGTTTGTCCTAAACAGTCCTCTCTCTGTACTGATGGAAAGTCCGGCTCATTCTAGTGAATCAGTTTGTCCTAAACAGTCCTCTCTCAGTACTGATGGAAAGTCCGGCTCATTCTAGTGAATCAGTTTGTCCTAAACAGTCCTCTCTCTGTACTGATGGAAAGTTCGGCTCATTCTAGTGAATCAGTTTGTCCTAAACAGTCCTCTCTCTGTACTGATGGAAAGTTCCGGCTCATTCTAGTGAATCAGTTTGTCCTAAACAGTCCTCTCTCTGTACTGATGGAAAGTCTCGGCTCATTCTAGTGAATCAGTTTGTCCTAAACAGTCCTCTCTCTGTACTGATGGAAAGTCCGGCTCATTCTAGTGAATCAGTTTGTCCTAAACAGTCCTCTCTCTGTACTGATGGAAAGTTCGGCTCATTCTAGTGAATCAGTTTGTCCTAAACAGTCCTCTCTCTGTACTGATGGAAAGTTCAGCTCATTCTAGTGAATCAGTTTGTCCTAAACAGTCCTCTCTCCCACTGATGGAAAGTCTCAGCTCATTCTAGTGAATCAGTTTGTCCTAAACAGTCCTCTCTCTGGACTGATGGAAAGTCCGGCTCATTCTAGTGAATCAGTTTGTCCTAAACAGTCCTCTCTCTGTACTGATGGAAAGTTCAGCTCATTCTAGTGAATCAGTTTGTCCTAAACAGTCCTCTCTCTGTACTGATGGAAAGTCTGGCTCATTCTAGTGAATCAGTTTGTCCTAAACAGTCCTCTCTCTGGACTGATGGAAAGGCTCATTCTAGTGAATCAGTTTGTCCTAAACAGTCCTCTCTCTGTACTGATGGAAAGTCCGGCTCATTCTAGTGAATCAGTTTGTCCTAAACAGTCCTCTCTCTGTACTGATGGAAAGTCCGGCTCATTCTAGTGAATCAGTTTGTCCTAAACAGTCCTCTCTCAGTACTGATGGAAAGTCCGGCTCATTCTAGTGAATCAGTTTGTCCTAAACAGTCCTCTCTCAGTACTGATGGAAAGTCCGGCTCATTCTAGTGAATCAGTTTGTCCTAAACAGTCCTCTCTCTGTACTGATGGAAAGTCCGGCTCATTCTAGTGAATCAGTTTGTCCTAAACAGTCCTCTCTCTGTACTGATGGAAAGTCCGGCTCATTCTAGTGAATCAGTTTGTCCTAAACAGTCCTCTCTCTGTACTGATGGAAAGTCAGCTCATTCTAGTGAATCAGTTTGTCCTAAACAGTCCTCTCTCTGTACTGATGGAAAGTTTGGCTCATTCTAGTGAATCAGTTTGTCCTAAACAGTCCTCTCTCAGTACTGATGGAAATCCGGCTCATTCTAGTGAATCATTTGTCTAAACAGTCCTCTCTCTGTACTGATGGAAAGTCTGGCTCATTCTAGTGAATCAGTTTGTCCTAAACAGTCCTCTCTCAGTACTGATTGAAAGTTCGGCTCATTCTAGTGAATCAGTTTGTCCTAAACAGTCCTCTCTCAGTACTGATGGAAAGTTCAGCTCATTCTAGTGAATCAGTTTGTCCTAAACAGTCCTCTCTCTGTACTCTCATTCTAGTGAATCAGTTTGTCCTAAACAGTCCTCTCTCTGTACTGATGGAAAGTTCGGCTCATTCTAGTGAATCAGTTTGTCAGTAAACAGTCCTCTCTCTGTACTGATGGAAAGTCTCATTCTAGTGAATCAGTTTGTCCTAAACAGTCCTCTCTCTGTACTGATGGAAAGTTCAGCTCATTCTAGTGAATCAGTTTGTCCTAAACAGTCCTCTCTCTGTACTGATGGAAAGTCTGGCTCATTCTAGTGTCCTAAACAGTCCTCAGTGATGGAAAGTCCTCATCTAGTGAATCAGTTTGTCCTAAACTGTCCTCTCTCTGTAGATAAAGTCTCATTCTAGTGAATCAGTTTGTCCTAAACAGTCCTCTCTCAGGATGGAAAGTCCGGCTCATTCTAGTGAATCAGTTTGTCCTAAACAGTCCTCTCTCAGTACTGATGGAAAGTCCGGCTCATTCTAGTGAATCAGTTCGTTCAGACGGTTCTTGTAAATTAACAGATTCAAGAAAGATTCAACGTCCCTACATGGCATTGTAGATATTTTTATAGCAAATATTTAATTAATCACTATAACTTTGTCTCAGTAATATGAATTATAATTGTATTTAGAGTAAATTTATCAGTTTACAATAGCTTTCTACTTGGCTTTCCCAACACTGTTTTTATCAATTGAAGCTAACACATTTCTTATGTTTACACACTTGTTGTGATATTTTATTACTTAATGCACTGACGATCAGACATTTTAAGGTTCTCAAGCCACTGTAAATATAATGCATATGCAAATGTTTTCCTTCATGCACATTCAAATATGTGAGCTGTGTTTAGGATAGAGGACAGCATGGGAGCACCTCCTCTAATCAGACAAATAATTCTGCTGACTGACCGATTCGGGATGGAGTGCAGAGCTGTTGGATGAGGTCTTCAGAGGAGAATGCGATGATCTTGGCATAGCGCAAATGTTTTGATTGTTCCAGTTTCAGATTCAGCTTACTCAAAACATAGTAAAATCTGCACAGATTTATCTCTAAGCCTTCCACGGCTGATTATTGTCCTTCCACTGAAAACCATTGTTCACATGGTCTCTCCAGGGAGCTGAAGTCTGCAGTGAGACCCAGCGAAAACCTGCCGTCCTTTCCATGACGCAGCAAAGTGAATAATACATGCAAAACAATGAGTTTACTGCAGTTCATGCCTTTTCTTGTCATCTGTTTCATTTCCTTCCAGTGTTAC